>CM032230.1:2767500-2997500 GCA_019009955.1 Riptortus pedestris | reverse complement strand
ACACACACACACACACACATACACACACACACACACACACACACACACACACACACACACACACACACACACACACACACACACACACACACACACACACACACACACACACACACACACACACACACATATATATAGTCTAACATTTTAGCTGGAGTTAAAACGATTTAATTTAAGAAGAACTAAATAGAATTTTAAAATGTATTACTTCTAAATTTATGTGTGAGCATATATATGTTAATGTAATGTAAATGTTGGAGTATTATGGGAATGTGTGGACTAGCTTTAGTAATTTAGTCGTGTAAGTGATGAGGGATCTTCAGATGATGACGTCTCTGAAGAATTGTACACCAGTTCATGTCATCTTATTTCAATAACTATTTATTCTCTATACACAAAGGTCATTCCTTTTTACAGTTCAAATCATATCTTGTTTTTAATTGTAAAAACCTTTCTAATAGATTTTCAATTTTTCGGAAATCAGGTGTTCAGCAGAACCTCAACAGATGTCTTTCCTAAAGGGAAATCTGCTTAGAAAGCAACCAGTATCATTGTCATGTCCTTACTTGATAATGAGTAATATGACTCAGATCCAATTTATCTTTAGAGTTCAAAACTCATCTGAGTGAAACAAACATGTCTAGGGGAAACAATGTCAACTTGCGAAATTAACGGAGAGAAAAATTTATCTTGAGAAAAGTTTTGGGTTTGCCAGAGCCGAGATGACGAATTGTGGGTTTCACACGCTAGTCTACAACTCCAGCCGAAACTTTTCCCATTAGCCTATTGCCGAGGCATTTACAAGCTCTCTCCTTGTTCAAATAAAAGTCCATCCGACTGGTTGAATATATTTAAGTATCTATTTTAACTCAGAGTTATCCCCGCCATATTGTAGACCTGCTTGCCTTGCCGCTACTTAGTGTTTTGTCCATAGGCGTCTCAATCTTATAACACGACATTCAGTATCATTTCATATATGAGAACATGATATTGGACTATCATCACCAACATGTTTTGGACGGATCGTCGTGATGAGGAACAATACTCGATAGGCACTAGGAAACGGATTTTCTTCATCTATATGTGTGTGTGTGTGTGTGTGTGTGTGTACATGGCTGTGGCATAGTTAGCAGCCGACTATTTTCCAAGAGGGTGATTGAACATTAAATTCATTATTTTGAGAGGGAGTCAGGGACAGGGAAGAGAGAGAGAGAGAGAGAGAGAGAGAGAGAGAGAGAGAGAGAGAGAGAGAGAGAGAGAGAGAGAGAGAGAGACAGACAGACAGACAGACAGAAAGACAGACAGATTTTAGCTTCATCATTTGCTAAATCGAATTAATGAGCAATAGAATCCACTTTTCGTGATGAGGAATTTATTTATTTCTTAAGTAAATAAGGGACTCAGGCTAGCCGTGTGAGTGAAAGCGTTGCCTCGCTAAGTTCGATTCCCACCTGGGCAATAGGAGTTTATTTAGTAACGAACTCATTAAATAAAATCCTTAATCCCATCCTGTCTAGAAAAGTTTGGCAACCTGTAAATAACTCTCCCATATTAGCCATGACACCAAAAAGTGAATGTTAAAAAAGAATAATATTTATTTTTTATATCCCCCTTAATCCAGGTGTTGTAGCCAAAGAGTATTGAGCTTTCACGTAATATATAAATTAAGTGGACTTGAAATACTTCTATGGAATATACATATCTCCAATGGGAAACATGAACTGAGAACCCGAATTTTGATAATAGAATATAAAAGTCCGAGTTGGGCGTTCCTCCTTGAATTTGAAGAGTTTATGAATTTAGTGTAAATTCTTACTCGCCAGTGAGAGAGAGTCTTGCCCAGAATTTAATCTGTAATCGGCTCCTGGACTAAGTCCATTAAATCTACGTTTGAAGGAGGATAAGCTTTCGAGAGGAAATTTTAATTATATTTTACCAGCTCGCTTTATTTTTTGACAGCTTTATCTTCATCACTAATCACATTATTCGCTGTCTATCAAAGGGATTAGGGGACGAAATCTTTTCCAATTGAAAATCTTTTGTTTATAAAATTTTACTTATTTTAAAGATGTTTTTAATAAAAACACGTTCATTATTAACAAAGAAATACATTATTTTTTTAAAATTATTGTTCACTTCAAAGCGCTTAGTTGTTTGCTGCTTTGTAGCTTGGCTATAAAACGAATCACGTCTTATAAATATGTTTTAAATTTTAAAGTTGTCTTCTTAAACTCATAGAAGTGGGTTTTCCATATGTTAGAACGTTGGAACCTAGATCTATGAGCTAATTCCAGCGAGGGCGTTGAGTAATTATTTAGTATTTATCTTTCAAGCTAAAGCCCTTAGCCAGGTATAATAACCTTTATTTCCATATAGATCAAAAAGGATGGTTCGGGTTCAAAATTTCACCTTGGCTGCGTAAATGATTGCCCTTCGAAAAAACGCAAGAGAGAATATTTAATGGCATACCGTCACCAATCAATGATGACATCATAGCTTCCGAAAACTAGTTAGCCAAATAATACTTTTCGGATCAGACACAACTGTTTATTAAATGAAGTTCATACCGAAACCGCTCTTTGGTTACATAAAGTCCTTAGTCCGACCCTAGTAAGAGTAATGGTACCCTACAAAAAAGATATCCGGGGTAACTGCTCTCGTAGTTAGTGGACGCCCAATTGAATTACAAAATTGCAGATAAACTATTTTTTGTGGTATTGAGTTGATGCATAATCTCAAGGTATTAAGTTATTGAAATTGGTAATAATAAATAAAATACAAAAAAAAAAAAATGAGAAAATATTGACAAATAGGCCATTCTACCAATAATATAAAAGAAGGATGGTTGACTAAAGAAACATTATAGTGAATAAGCGGAAGGATCAAAAGGTCAAACACCTCCACTCTTAATGCTTCGTTTATTGAAAGTACTTTGGGGGCGAACCGTCCCATCTTCAGTGCTCTAGAGCTGGTCCCTATTGAGCCGACATCTCCGGCGAGACTGCATTATAGTGAATAGCCTGGAAGGTATCTATTAAATTGATTTCTCCTCAAAACGTGTATTTGTGGTAATAGGATTAAATATGCTGAAATAAAACATTTAATCCTATTACCAAAACGTTTGTAATTGTTAATCATTAGTTACGTTTTTCTGTTACTCTTGACGTGACGATGCAAACGGAAGGTTCCTTTTGTCCTTCTTCCAGTCTACATATATAAGTTTTAGCTTTTGTTTCAAAAATGTAGTGAAATTTCGTTAATTAGCCTTTCATTTTACATTCGATTATTTGATTTGAAAAACATCCGTTACAGAACGTCTAAAATCTGTTGACAGTAATGAAATAGCAAATTATCTTGAAAGTGAACTATTTTTCCCTATGAAGGTGTCTCTGAGCTTCATCTTAACATGAAAACATTAAACATTTCTGTATGTCGTTAGTCTGTGGTGAAGAAAAAAAATATGGAAGCAGAAAAAATAATGTGATTATTCCGGGATTGATGATTAGTCGTGGTCAATTTGCCTGCCCAATGGTCATCCGACTGTAATGATATTGCCCCTCATTGGAATTGCCCACACTGGAAATCAATGGACGCCATCACTAGCTCATTCCTCATTACTGCAACTCAGGTAGGCTTAGTTCTTCTGAAAACAGTTATCAACGGGAAGGGAAAACCTAAAGATTTTCTATGAAAAGATATTCAAACATAGCTCTTATCTCTTCAACACTCTAAGCTGTAAGTGAAACGAAGAAAGAGTAATTTAAACAAAAAGAGGCAGTTCCATTCTCGCTTAGTTTAATGCCTGTTCTCATTTCATGGCCAATGAGCTCGTGTTTTCGTGCGGAGTGTGAGCGAGCGGAATGGATGCTCCTCTCATACTTTCCGGAGATTTAATAATTTTGCAAAGATATTTCTTATTAATGGAATATCAAGATTATTTTTTTTTAAATCGTTTTTATTGCCACCTTCAGTTGTTCTTTTATATCACACCTAACATGCGTATTTGTGATCAGAACGATTATTCTTTATTTCCACTCCTGACAGAAAAAATAATTTAAACGGTACTTTATGTAGGAAAAGGTTTGTTTAAGTGCGCCTTTTGAACACAGCCACAAAAAATTAAAAATGTCTTTTTCCAAGAATGTCCATTTTCCCCGAGAAGGGCGCATTATATGAATCTTCTTACTCCGCAATTGACTGGAAACTGAAATTGTTAATTTCTCCAATTCAGGCACAGAAACTTTAGTACAACCTTTATAGGATATTATAATTATTTATTAACGTCCACTTTTTGCTACTATGGCTAATTGGGACGGTTTATCTACATGTTATCCCCCTTTTTAACCAAGGGTGGGACTAGGGATTTTATTTAGGGACTTGGGAGTTCGTCACCTTATAATAGATGGCTATTGGTCAGGCGGAATCGAATCGCCACCCTAGTTTTACCATGTGAGATTTAAGTCCAACGCTTCAACTCAGATGTCTAACCTGGGCCCCCTTTAAAGGATATATCAATAAAAAGATGTGTAGTTTGGCTTTATGACGCTTTTTTTTTATTCAAATTATACAAAAGTTTAAAAAAAAAATAAAAATAAAAAAACAACCCTACTTTGAAAGCTTATTCGTGTATTGAATTTTATTTAAATGTTTCTAAAATAGCCTTTAGCAAACCTACTAAAAGCTAAAAGCTCTGAAACAACAAATTTCTGTGTAATGAAATATACGTTTTGTATTGCACGAAAATTTGTTTTTGGTGTAAAGAACCACGAAGTTTTGGCCACGAGAGTAGACTCTAGTTCAAATGAACACCTGGATTTCTTCATCGTTTGAGACGATTTTCCAGAAAGAGACTTAAAATATAAATTTATGAAATATATAAAAAAAAGAAAAGTTATAGAACTCCTAAGTCGAATGTTAGGTCAAGCCTTTAAAAAGGAAACAACTTAAAAAAAAAAAAAAAGGGAGAAAAAGGCGTTTCTAAAAGGAAAAAGTTATTAGCCTCCAAATAATAAAAAATCCTGAAGTATTTCAGTCGTAAAAGCTGTTGCTGAGGCAAAACGGTTCTTTAGAGGAGGGAAGTGAACTTTCAGGCTGGAAAGTGAAAAGTTTCAAGCCCCGTTTAAAAGTTCTTTCCTCCCATGAATGATCACTATCTAACGATCGTCAAATTCCACTTACTCTCTTTTCTAGGGAAGATGAGCGAGCTGCTGCTTCATTCTCAGCACTGGCAAACATCTGTTTCTGTTTATGATTATCTATATCATGTTGATGGCACTGTGTGGCCGCTTGAATTCCCGCATGTAAGAACCTGGAGACTTATCATCTCAAGCCATTCATTGGCGCAGTTAGCATATTCCAATTCCGGATTCAGTAAAACCAGCAAGTAAGGTTTCCGTTACTCGTACTATGGGCTAACTTCTAGAAATGAGAACATTTAGAGAGTTTCATCCTGAGTGAAGCTAACCTGCATTACTGATGGATAGGCTGCGACCAACCAGGGCACAATGTAATCACGAACAGAGTTTTACTAGGAATTCGTAATTTGGTTTTCGACAGTGGTTCAAACATGGCAACCTCTATGCTGTGTAGAATTGGTGTACGGAAGTTCTGGATATTTGTTTTACCCTTCTCTTCCCCCCGCTGTACCTTAGGGCAGATCCATACCAGCGGTTCATCCAATTTCTATAATCTTTAAATTTTGAATTCGATCTAGCAGGTAGTCGGTGAGCCACCAACACCCACATAGTGAGTCCTTGTGAGCACCTTAGACCTCCTTGCATCCATTTGCTGCATATTTACATCGCGGGCCGAAAGTTTCAAATGTCTGGCTATATGAATACTCCCAAAACCTATGAAGGGCCATGTTCAGTCAGACTAATTTATATTTTTTTCTTTTGTATTATACTCCGTTATATATATTAGCATTACAGGCCATAGTTCCCTAATTATTTCTTCTATTGGATTCAATCGCCTCACTGAGAGTTCAACCTCGAAGCTCCGGAAATCGTCTAGTTAAATTAAATTAATATTCAATCCCCAGTCTAGAACCGCATCCACCTAGGACGATAATAATGAAAGAAGCTAGTCGCCAACTACCACCCATCCTAAGAATTTGAAACTGATTGTTTCAAGCTTATTAAGTCTTTATTCCTGAAGTAATAGTCGTTGAAAAGACTCAAACAAAGAACAAAGAATCAACACAATTTTCATCTCTCACGTCGAACAGCTGCAGAATACTCCATTTGTTGAATTCAGCAAGTTCACCATATAAAGTCAACATTCCCTCATGACATATTTTAATAATGATTTGTAACCATTCCAAAATGAGTAAAGAAAAAAATAATCCGAGGGGTTCAGTGGAAGAATACAACTCCTTTTTGAAGAGCAACATCTACTTCTAATTATCAAGAAGGAACAACTTTGGAATTTCCTTATTACTAACTTCATTAACAGCAGTCCTAGTAATAAGATTCAATCTTGTATTTCTTAAGAAAGTTTTTGAGAGCTTTAAATATTTTGTTTGAACTTGTAATATTTTAATTGGATTTATTCGAAATTAATTCATTCCTCTTGACACATTTTCTCGTCCTTCTACCTGGTTATCTGCTTAACAAAATAGTCTTCTTTATTAAAACATAATTAATTCAAGATTTTCATTACTTTCTTAATTAGTGACATATGAAATCTGTTAGTTGAGAAATACCCGTCAAGAATTAATTGTGCTGTGGTTGTAGGTCTGTCCTTCCTGCTGTATTCGGCTACTGTCTCGCTAGAACTATGTCTGGAGAAACACCGGCCAGAAACATGAACACAAGGCCAGGTCCCCAAGACTTGGATTGTAATATTTGGGATATCTGCTTAGTTTACACAGCCCCGTGATTGACTTGCTAGGTAGTGCAGCTATCATTGACACATCTCGAAATGTTTCTTAATCACTTGGAGCATAAAGGTCTTATCAGCTTCATTAGAGGAGTCATTTGTTTAGCTAATCAGGGAATAGTGATATGAATAAGCATTTAGATTTAGTGTGTAAGTCATTTGGTTTTACGGTTGATGTAGACTGATACGGGCTCATATCTTCCCTGAAATGGCCTACCTGTGCCTTTAAAGCTAGGCACTATTCACAGCCTCTGATTAGCTAACTTTGAATATTATTAAAAGCTGCCTCAATTACTTAACTCTGAGTTTGATGCTGAGTTCTCTCACAGAATTGAATGACAACTTGGTTAAGTAACTCAACTTGTAATTGGTGTTCTGACCTTTACAACCCACATCTTCTTGTCATAAGCACTTAGTAAGACATTTACTCGGGGTACATTTCGGAATACATTAAATTCCCGCGCGTGTGTAACTAAGTTGATGATGCGTTTTTTACATGAAGCCTTAAATATCGAACCTGGTGCCAATTCAACAAAGATGTCGTTCGTGAATGAGCTCGCTAAAGTAATCAGATTTTCCACGTACTGTAAATGACACGCTGATCGTCTCATGTCAAATACTATTTTCTATTTCTTCCTACGTAAGCAGCCCATCGCGAGTACCCGGGTTGTGACATTAAATGCTTAGTTATGACGTTGTTTTTAGCGAGAAGCGTGGGGGGTTCATTTTTGGGAGAGAACTAAAAATACAATTGCCAAAATAAACTATAGAGCAAATATTGTAGTATAACACTTCGTTATTTATTTATTTCCTCTTTGATAATTTTTTGATCTGACTTATAAAACGAAAATACTTAGAATTTTCAAAATTCCCCGCTTTTAAACCCCCTCCCACTGTACCGATTTCTGCTATTAACGAACTTGATCTTTCTTTTTACATAAAATGATTAAATATTGAGTTCGGTTACGATACAATAAAAATTTTCTATCGCTAGAGCATAAACAGATATATATATATATATATATATATATATATATATATATATATATATATATATATATATGTGTGTGTGTGTGTGTGTGTGTGTGTGTGTGTTTGTGTGTGTGTAATTTCTAACGGACCTCATTTCCGTCATCTCCTGAGTAAGATCGATGGAGATTTGAGGAAACTTTTCGAAAATCGCGTCAGGAGTACGACCTCAATAGCTTATTTCTTTTAAGGAAAATCTGCTAAAAGGATATATATATATATATATATATATATATATATATATAAAAGATTATGAATTAAAACATTTTTGAAATATACAATTAATGAAATATACAACAAGTAATAAGGGAGATAAATGCAAATTCTTATTTTGCTCCTTCTCTTAACACGTTCTGCTCTTTGCCCGATTATGGCTAGCAACTAACTAAGAGAACCTCTACTTTTACATGTAATAATTATCAATTCTTCGTTGAAGGGGAAATTGCAGAAATTCAATAGAAAAACTCGTGAAATATCTTCTCCTGATTTATTTTCCCCTACATGTTCATCCTTAATGGGGCCTCTTCAGGAGTTGTACATTTCTTATAAAAAAATTCATTACTATGATTCATGTTAACAAATGTGTTTTGAACAAGAAAGCTGAGATGAGGAATTTACAAGGCATATTTATCAATTATTTAAATAAACAGCAAGTTGATTAGATTTAGATGTAACTACGCTTCTTCGGAAATCGAACACTTTTGTTTAATACATTTTACATGGTTCATTACTATTTTAACGTTCGATCTTATCAGTTGATTGTTGTGGTACATCTCCATTATTGTCAGTCTCGTCAACCGCCGAGGTGAAAAGATCGAATCTTTTTATATGAAGTGTACTATTCCTGGAGATGCATCATAGAGGGTGTGAAATGAGTAGAGGAAAAATAAATCAGTGGAAGATATTTCACGGGTTTTCATCCAATAACCTTCCGCCATTTCCCCTTCATTATAGAATAATAATTAAAGAGGAATTTCTATAACGATCAGAATGTTTGCAGTCTATATGTTTTATGTCTAGTGGTATTTTGTACAGTTCGCATATTGGTTTTGAAGTACCTTGCATTAAACACGAATGTCTTATTACAGTATGCCCTATACGTAGCCTGGTTATTACAACTTGTTCTCTTCTCGTAGAGTTTATTTACCCATGCTTTAGTAGTGTATTAAATCAGTATTTGTTTAATGTCAGAAAGGTACAGACCTGTTTGCCACAAGTCCAATGCCCACAACTGTGAAGTCATTTAACAACTTCCAGTTCTAGGTCGTTTACCTGAGAGTTTTGCTTGATAACCTTCAATAGAACTAAATGAAATGTCTTCGTGTCTTGGAGCCCATGTCATTTTGACATATATTAAAAATATATGTGAGCCCTCAAGACGTGTGGTATGTTTAGGTACGTTGGTAATGTGTATTCTGTTAGTAGGTGCTTTATCTTTAGTCCTGGGTAGCATAGGCATGTATTTTATGTTCGTTGTGTAGGAATGAGCATAAATAAAAATAAAATATTTACTATATTTATAGTGACACTGGGTAATTTTCATACGGGACAGGTATTCTGCAACGGAAATATCCACTATTTTATCATCTCGATGAACATCTGAAGAAGTTTTGAAAATGGCGCCGTACAACATCGATAGCCAATTTATTTCCTTTAATTAAAATCTGCTTACATCGGTAAATGGTCGTGACTTGTCACCCGTTATAATCTATATGGCAAAGGTATAAAGAATAAAGGCAATAAAAAAAAAAGTGAAGGGTCGTATAAAGGGCTTGCCGTGAGTGAAGGCTTAGAGCTTTGGCCGTCACTAATTGGGGCCCTACAATCAGGCGAATCGGGCCTCGTTACCAGCCTCCTATCAAAGGGAAACCTACCCACTCGCAAGAAGGTTACACTCACTTATCACTACTGATAACATCTGTAACTCACCAATCACTATCACAATACATTCGTTGCTTCTAATAAGATTTATAAGATCTTCTTCTAATAAGATTTATAGACTTCTAATAAGATTTATAAGATCGAACGCTAATATTACATGCAAATTCGTTGTGGCAAGGCGCCATCAACATAGGTTTTCCTTCCTTGTCCCGAAAATGTTCATTAGATTTATGCCAAACTGGATATTTAACCGTTTTATTCAACATTAAAGATCATATTTGTTATTGGCAGAAATCGGGGCAGGGATAAAGGGGGCTTAGAAAGGGAGGGGATTCAAAAATTCAATATAAATCCGTTATTATTAGTCGGACCTTAAAATGTTATAATAGAATCAATCTTGTTAAATTGGGGCTCAGGTTAGCCACGCGAGTTAAAGCGTTGACCTTTATCTCACACGGCAAACCTAGAGTGGCGAGTTCGATTCTTGCCTGGGCAAAGGAAATTATTTAGTGACGAAATTCATTAAATAACATCCTAAAATCCCACCCTGGCTAGAAAAGGGTGGTAACTTGTAGATAACCCGTCCCAATTAGCCTGAGTTGCAAAAAGTGGACGTTAATAAATAATAATAATAATAATAAGCTATTGAAGCACTAAAATTTGTTCTGTTCTTGTTCTAGGCACATTTTCGTAACTCAAGTACTAAGTAAGTTATTACTTTTTATGTTGTCAGCCGCCAGGAGCCCCCTTCTACATCAAGTGTTTTTATTCATAGAAAAATTGTGAGATGAGATCACATGTATTATACCAGTAGGTGTGAAATCTGCATAGTGTACGCATCCCCAGGATTTTTAAATCCCGGTTATTGTCAAATACAGTGTCGTATTGTAGGAGTCTTGGAGAGGGCTGGGACCATTCCGAAATTGAATGGAATAAATGACACGCTTCACTGACCCAAGAAATTCTCTCTCGCTCTCATCTCCTAGAATTTAAAGTTTCTTTTATATGTTTTATACACTTTTAGGGAATAAATAAAACGGCTGGCCGAGATACAGTGCTTTTTATTAAACTGTGAGAAATGAAATACCAATGCAATTCCTCTTTTAACTAGGCTCTTTCGTAATGAAATTTTATTCTCAACAATCCCAACACAATTTAATGTCGGACAATATTATATAACCAAAATTTCGGAACAAGCAACAAGTCACATATTATCCACCGACATCAATAGAGTATATAGTACATCATACAATTCCTTTTATAGAAGTGTCTGTCATTATACCAGCCCCCAACCCGAAGATTATCTTAAATTCAAAGTGAATATGGAGATGGTAAGATTAATTAGCCAACTGAGAATTTCACAATAAAATCCGGAAAAATTTGTGAATACTGCCAGAAATTTATATTGGACGGTAATTAACACGTCACAGTAAACAAACAAATAAATAAAGGTAAATGCATATGATGTTACAAAGTACTAATCAGATTAAATTATAAAGAATTTTAAAAGCTTAAGAAGTTTACTTGAGAAAATGTATTAAAAGAAGAAAAAACAGATGTATTATTTTATTGTATATAGTAGGTTAATATTATGCCACTACGTCTTATATATATATATATATATATATATATATATATATATATATATATTCTTTTTGTATATTATTAGTAAGATTACTAACACCAAATGGTCCAGACTCAGGCTAAAATATGTACGTATTAGCCAATAAAATCTATCTATCAACATTATATAACCAAAATTAGAAATTTAATATTCTGTAATTGTTGAACAATGCAATTTTTTTTTTCTTAACTCGAAAATTAGGAGATTTATTTGTAGGATATCTCTTGAGTTGACACAATCTCAATACGTATGACGTTTTTGCTTTTCTTTCTGATTACAATTGTTTTCGACTTATGCAGGAAATTCATTGTTCGGTTGAGAGATGTTTCCTTGATGAAAATGGAGTGTAAACTGATTGGGGCCATTTTGGAGATGTGGTTTTGGATAAGGTTTATTATGTGAGAGAGATCCTGATAATAGATAAGCAGAAATAGATACGGCAGATGACTTGATGGTCCAACAAGCAAAGGGCTTGCCAAGCAGAGCGGTGAGTCTCTCTTCTAACCAAGCGAGAACCAATCCCTCTCTCTCTCTCTCATTTTAAAAGGTTAACGCCTTGTAAACATATCCCACAAATTATACCATTGCGGAACTGCGGCTTTTAGCAGATTTCCTTAAAGTGAAACTAATTAAGAAATTTACTCTTGTGAATCTTGCATTTCTAATCGTTGAGAGTTCGCTCAAATTGTGCCACAATTAAATAAATAAATAATCCTTGAAAATTATTACTTATCATAGAGTTTGAATAATCCCTATCCTATAGGATACTCATGTTTCCCAATGAGTCAAGCTTATCTATATCTATATATCTATCTATCTATCTATCTATCTATATATATATATATATATATATATATATATACTTTCTTATAATGTCTTAACTAATAATGTTATCACAGAAACGTATTTACAGAAAAGATAAAAAACACTTCATATATTGTGAAAAAAAAACTTTATAATTGTGGCTGCTGACTGATGGTGGTGAGTTGCTGACTTACACTTGCTGGAATCACAATCAACATTATAAAAAAAATATAAATTAAATGTTAATGAAGAATAATTTCTGGTTAATATAAAAGTAATAAGTTGGCGAACAAATTAAGCCAAAAAATTATAATGTATGCAGGTTGAAAAAATTGTTGGCAACGGCTTATACTTATAAA
Organism: Riptortus pedestris; assembly: GCA_019009955.1. NCBI lineage: Eukaryota > Metazoa > Arthropoda > Insecta > Hemiptera > Alydidae > Riptortus > Riptortus pedestris. The sequence continues at coordinate 2,984,924 of CM032230.1, read as the reverse complement.
TTTTTTTATAGGTGGAAGCGTAGCCATCATGATTTTCATCTACTTACATTAGAAAGTTGGAAACATGGATAGACAGGACATTATTTAAACAGATTTTAAAATTCAAGACAAATGTACGTGCGAACTTACAGACAAACACAAACAGTTTTTACATATACTTTATGACTGCACAACATTAGTCAAAATAGATTCAAATTTAATAATGACATAATTTTAAAAGGATGGTAATTGGCCGAACCACCTCTCTATTATATTTAACAAATATAATAAAGTATTTATAAAGTTTATTCAAAAGTATAGATATGGATGAAGCAAAAAAATTCATTAGAATGAGTGTTGATTGTGTTGGAAGAATGGGATTTATAATTCAATATATTTACCTTACATAGACAACCAAATTAAAAATCGGTTGAGTTTAAGTTTAATTTCAATTGATATTTGCTTTTGTTCCTCATTGTATTTATTTTTATTTACTTTTTTCATTTCATTTATTAATTCTGTTTGTAATTACCATACTTATCTTTAATTATTGTATTTATTTTTATTTATTTTTATTTTATTTTTTTTATTTTTTTTCTTGAATACTTGGAATGGTCAGTTGATAAAAACATTATTTATTGTAATATAATGATGTATTTAAACTTATTATACATGTAATATGCCATGTGGCAATGGAACATGTATTCGAATAAATAACTCCTCACAGGGTTACTATGAGGAGAAAAAAAAAAAAAATACATTAGAAGTTACTTCCACCTGCCAGAATACCAACTCAAAAAAATATAGTATGAATATAAAATATAAATAAAAAAAAGATATATAAAACTAATATTAAAAGAAATCCAAATTCAAAAAAATATATATATATATATATATATATATATATATATATATATATAAAAGAACCAATAATAATTTAGAACTATTTATATAAATATAAAGGTTGATTATCACATAGTAAAGGTCCGTTGACGACAATATTTTGTATTTAAGAATACGACTTTCTGTGATGTTATTACTAATTGTTAACTTGCGACTAAGGGGGAGGAGCGGAGGGTTATTGATGTCTGAAAAAAATATATAAATATCTCAGTTAATGTTTGACATGGAGAAAACGTGTATAGACCAACCTTTTATTGGCCATTAAATGGGCAACGAGAATGATTATCTACAATTTTCACGATCTAACTCTTATTTTAATTTTTTCCCCCTCTCTCCGCGCTGACACGTGTGTGTGTGTGTGTGTTTCCATAATTCTGAACGGGCCTCATTTTTTAACTCCTGGGTAGGATCGATGGGCATTTGAGAAATTTCTAAGGTTCTGAGTATAAGCTCAATAGCTGATTTTTCTTAAGGGAAATTAGCTGAAATGGAAAGTAGGGAGGACGAATAAACAGTAAGAATTATGTATTCTCTCATAAAATGTAAATTTTTATTCTAACTTTTAATTAAAAGAATAATAACACAGAGTGGGAATTTTATTCGTTTTCATAAGGCTTGTAATCTAGTCTTATTAAAAGACAATTTATTACTATTTGAAATATTTATTTTTTCTCAGGAAATTACGTGTGACCTAAATCTTTCTGTAAAATGGAAGTGATTATATGACAATTATGGTTGAATAATAGGAACCGAATTTCCATTTCTTCAACATAATCTGTGTCCTGTTAACACTCGGAAAAGGAAAATGTAGAGAGGATAAACACATTAACTAGAAACAATAAAAAACTATTCCTAAAACTAAATAACAACACATTTAAAACCTTTCACTCATGAAATTCCAGTTCAAGCAATAAATCATTAAGTCGTCAACATAAAAAAGTCCGTCACACAGGGGCTGCGTAAGCTAAGCAGATTTCCCACGTAAAATTATACAATAGAGAAATCTCCATACGAGTGCCGATCAATTACGGAAACGGCCGAACTAGCTTTAGAGAATAAATGTATACAACAATATTTATAGTAAATTTAATTTGCAATAAGATTGTTTCTATACAATGTTTCGATCCGATGAACAGTAACGGAGGTATTTCAAATTTTCGAAACCCCCCCCTCCCACTGGGCCGATTTCAGACGTTAACGAACTTGATCTTCCTTTTTACATCAAACGATTAAATACCGAGTTTGGTGACGATTAAACAAAAATTGCGACCGCTAGAGTGTTAACAGACAAATATATATACATATATATATGTATTTATCTTATAGATAGGATAGATAGATATAGCTTATATAATCTATAAAGTTACGTCAGCAGGGGGCTGCGTAAAATAAAGCGATTTCCCACGTAAAGTTTCACAGTCGAGAAATCTGCCCAATAAAAACTGAGGTGTAAGGGATCTCTAAACCCATTCAAAACCCAATTGTTTACGAAAACGGCCGCCAGAGCTCTCGGCGGAATGTCCCGAACATAGCCGACTCCTGGCGACCACGCACAGAATACAAATGCAAATATCTCGGTTAATATTCAAGATACAGAATAAATGCATATCACAATATTTATAGTAAATTTAATTTGCAATAAGATTGGTTCTATACAATGTTTAGATTTGATGAATAATAACGGAGATATTTTGAATTTTCAAAAATCCCTTTCTCTAAACCCCCCCTCCCACTTGTCCGATTTCAGCCATTAACGAACTTGATCTTCCTTTTACTTTATAACGATTAAAAGTTCCGAGTTTTGTAACGTTCAAACAAAAATTGCGACAGCTTAGAGCATTAACAGACAAAATATATATATACTATATATATATATATATATATTTATATATATTTTATATCGATGGACATTTGAAGGAAATTTTCGAAACTAGGTTCATGAAGTACGACTCAATAGCTGATTTCCCTTAAGGGAAATCTGCTAATATATAGTTTTGAACGGACCTCATTTTCGTCATCTCCTGGGTAGGATCGATGGACATTTGAAGAAATTTTTCGAAAATCGCGTCATGAGTACGACCTCAATAGCTGATTTCCCTTACAACAAAGGCATTAAATTACATAAAATGTTAAATCTTATTTACTAACGGCCACTTCGTACTACTACGGCTGATTTGGGACGGGTTGTCTACAGGTTACCTTCTTTTTCTAGCCAGGATGGGACTAAGGATTTTATTTAAAGAGTTTGTCACTAAATCAATCCCCTTGGCCAATTCGAACTCGCTCCACTATGTTTGTCAAGTGCGTTAACTCTATGAGCGAACTGGGCAGGACGAATGGCGACTTGAATCATGATATATCATGGAAGCCCTTATACCAAACTCAAATACCAAGCATATTTTTCAACACCTTTTAGCAGATTTCCCTTAAGAGAAATCAGCTATTGAGGTTGTACTCATGACGGAATTTTCGACATTTTTCTTCAAATGTCCATCGATCCTACCTAGTAGATGAAGAAAATGAGGTCCGTTCAAAACTGTTTATATATATATATATATAATTTATATATATTTATATATATATGATATATTATATTTGTCTGTTACAGCTCTAGCGGTCGCAATTTTTGTTTAATCCTTACCAAACTTCATTATTTAAGCGTTTTATGGTAAAAAGAAAGATCAAGTTCGTTATTACGGCTGCATATCGGACCAGTGGGCGAGGGGGGGTTTTGAGGGGGAGGATTTTCGAAAATTAAAATATCTCCGTTAATACGTCGGATCGAAAAATTATACAGATTCTATTTATTACAAATTAAATTTACTTAAATATTGTTCTATCATTTATTCTATATCTTGAATATTAACCGTGTATTTTCATTTTTCAGTTTTTCACCAAACCGCCACTTCTAATCATGTTACGTAAACAATACTCTGATACATAAATAAATCACATTATTGGTTGTTTAAATACCCAAAATTTGTATTCAAGAACCTTTATTTTAAGAGTTACATGCAAATTCATATGGTGACTCCCCCCCCCCCATCTTAATGTTTTGGACTACTAAAAATATTATTGATTGCTCCGATAACAATGATTTACTGACTCATATTAATTACAGTACTTTAGATATACTAAAAGTTCTAATAAAATTAATGTGTTATATTCTGATATATTTCTGTAATTGTTATTCTTTACGGTGTGAGGCGGGACCGTTTTTGTTTTAATTTCTAACCCTATAGATTCCTGTCGGCAGGCAATTGAAATTGGATGAAACATTTCTTATTTCCGTTTGTATTTATTCACGGTGTTGTGTTAGCAGTATGTATATTTATCTATTACTAAACTTTACGAGGGAAATCTGCTTAGTTTACGCAGCCCCTGCGCGACGGACGTTTTTTTACTACCAGAGGTACAAACAAATATGTTCTGTGTAACGTCAATTACGATTTAATGTTCAATGCACGAACACTTTTATTTGATCAATGCCGACCTCGAGATTTCATCGCTTTATGCTGCATTCTGCACCATACTCGTTAATGGTTGAGATCGGATCAGCAGTTGGAGCATTTTGTGGTCTTTTGAATACAAAATTAGATATAGCTACGTTATTACGAGTCGGACAGAAAATTTAATCGATTCACGTAATGAGTATTCCGGTAAGTGGTCTACTTTTGATAGAATGAGAGTCTTATTCTTGAATAATATCTGAATACCTCTATTCCCTCCATATACAACCATTATCCAGCTCCAAATTATTGAAGATAGCAGCAGCCTCATTATCATTCGAGGAGTAGCAAGCTGCGATAATCCATTATTGGCAGCAGATAGAAGGCAATGCATGCTAATATACTTGCCATATAGACCTCTTGGTCGCTCTCTCTCTCTCTGTCTTTCTTTAACTTATTTTTAATTGATTAACTCTAATAGGTCTCAACCTCTTAGCTAAGTAATAAAATCTCTGGACCAATTATACATGTCAATTTCTGAAAACAGAGATTAACACTACCTTGATAGCATTAATGATGACACAAATACCCCCGACCCATGTCGCCCAGCAGTCGTGGTTCAGGCTACGCAGCTTTAATCAGGCACTGAGGATGGACGTTGACTCCGAAGGTGCACTCTGCATAATATTAAAAAACAGTAGTGGACTTGGCCTTCTTATTGATCCTTATCAGTATAACATATATTATCGAAGCGGAGTTAATAAATTCCAGAAATATCTGGCTGTACCCCTCCAGCGATCATTCTTTTAAATTAAGACTTAAAAAATTGCATAAGTGTATATAACAAAAGTTACTTTGAATAACAAAACAAACAACTCTTGTTATGGTTAATCACAAAACTTTTTTATGGCTCCTCACAATTTTATTTCTTATAAACGCTGAGCGCTTTAGCCTGGTAGCAAGCCTATAGGATCGCCCTACGCTCTGACGGTAATTTTTGCTTATAATATTATTTTAACCCTCCATCGGGCGCGTGATCTCTCAGATACACAGTTTCTAGAAAAATATTTGCCACTCTTCCTAGCAGAGACTGAGGGTGTAGTGCTTCGAGTTATGTGCTTTATAGGACCCCCCCCTCAAGGTCAGTGTCACTGCGTTTGATGGAGTCGTGCTTTTCACCTGTCATTCAGTTTAATCTCATAGATACACCGCCGCCAGATCTCTCACAGTTTTTTTGAAATCTGTATTTTCATAAATATATGCATCAAATTAACTTTCTCTTTATTGAATGGAATTATTATAAACCCATGTTTCTATTATTTTGCTCATACATGGCTTTCAGAAGAAACTTATTCAAGAAAAATATTGTATGATTCAGTGACAACAGTTAGACTTTTACCAAACCCGAACTAAGGACGGAACAATTGACGAGTACAGAGGACCATTGGACGATACATTGAAACTCAAGTACAGAACAGCATTAAAAAATTCCCTCCACTACAACAACTAATAGCATATGTGGGAACCAAGCAAAAATGAAAAGATATGTAGGTTTACTCATTATTTTGTGGATAGATTTGCAAAAGGCAAAAATTTGTTTAAACATAGTTACACGCCTTGTCCTAATTTAATGAGCTCTGCAAAAGAGATAATAATTAAAGTGGTATTTTAAAAAGGGATTGGTACATTAAAAATTTAGTTGATTTTTAATAAGTTTATCTAAAAGTCTTTTCGAGCTAATTATTTTTGAATGAAGTTATATTTAGATATTTTTGTTTAAATTGTTCACAAACTGAAATCCCAATTATGTATAATTAAGACTGTACATTAAACTATTTCTTTTGGTTATTTGTATGTTTTTAATTATATTTTAATATTTATCGTCCACGGTTTTTAATACAATGAATCTATTAACCAACTTGGTTATATTTTCTACCATGATTTTTTTTATTATAGTACGTGTTCAATTTGATAATTTTACTTCTTTCAAAAAATAATTCCTCAGTTATGATTTCTAATTACACACTGAACATTTTAGTGCCAAAAATATATATTAAAAAACTGTATTTCCGTAAAAACGTTGAGGTTATATCTCTGAGATACACGGCGCCGAAGGCCCGGAATATTTTTTGACGCGTCCGCGAGGGTTAATGTTTAAAATAGTATTATTAATTTGTTTTATTTTATTTGTAATTGTGTTTTTGAATAGAAGGTGTTATTATTGTAAAATTTTATATGTTATAGGACTTTTGTTATATGACCAACTATGTTAAAACATTTTTAAGAATGAATTTTTAGATCCGTTACATTATGGTTGTTACATTGTTTTGTAGCTCTGAGGATGGGGATTTAGTCCCCGAAAGCGCTCAGCGTTTATAAGAAATAAAATTGTGAGGAGCCATAAAAAAGTTTTGTGATTAACCATTCATCAGCCTCACCACCAGCTAAAAATAAATATGAACTTTTGTTATAGGCACGCTTGACGAAAAATGGATAGATTACAAAATATAGCGATTTTATATTTTACACCACCTATATAACCCCCACTCCTATTGGCACCTCGAAATTTTAATATACCTTATAATATAAGGGAGGTGTTAATACTAAATCATTTATGGAGTTTCGTTTAAATCGGTTGAGTCTTTTGTGTCGTATAAAATTGTTGACCCCCACTATTGTTTTTATCGTATAACTCATTTATACTTCGGTATACAACAAAAGAGTATATCACAAAAATTACTCTAAGTAACAAAATAAACAACTTTTGTTATGTGCATATTTGCTGAAAAACCAATTTTTAATTTCAGACCTCCCTTATAACCCCCACTCCTGTTCGTCTCAGAGAATATTAATATTCTCAACAGAAACCTAACCTGTTTTAGTAGTAATATCCATACCAAGTTTCATAAAATTCGGTTCAGCCGTTTACGATTCTATAAAGGACATACACACAAACATTCAATTTTATATATATTCAGCATTCAGTAAACCAGCAATATATCATGAAACTTCTTATTCTATATGTACATATATCTGTAAATGCTCTGGCGGTTGCACTTTTTCTTGTCAACGTTTCGAAACACGATATTTAAAAGTTTCTTTCCTAGCCTAAATCGGATCAGTTTAAAAAAATGGTAATATACAATATCTAAAATAACTCCGTTAATATGTATAGCCTCGAAAAATATTACATAACCAATATTTTATTTCTTATTGTTAAATTATATGAGAGGAACCTCACAGATCACAAGGCATCTTCTCATTTTGTATGTCTTTTTGTCTGTCTGTCTGTCTGTCTCTCTCTCTCTCTCTCTCTCTCTCTCTCTCTCTCTATATATATATATATATATATATATATATATATATATATATATATGCAGGTGGAGATGTGCAGTTTATTCGGATGTTAATCATGTTTAGATGTTTAGGCGGGAGATTGATGGAGCATCGATAAAGGAATGGATATAGAAGGTAAGGGACTAAGGAATCTCCAGCTGATGGGATTAGGCTGCGAGTCGAGTGATTGCCTTCAAATATGAGTCGATTCATCCCCATCGATATTCACCAGTTAGCCGAACCTTAAACAATTTTCCTTCGATTCTCCTACCAGCGTCCTGCCGGTCGAGGTTCGCCTTTAGTCCAAGCTATTCATATTCCAATCGGCTCCCAGCTCTTGGTCACCCATCCACTTCCCAATTATTCCTTCGCGTGTCTCGTTCGAATTTACATCCTCCATTCCTCATTAATAAACATGTTCAGCTCTATGAGGTAAACAAGTTCAAATACCAGTGCTTTTAACAAATGTGAATCAGATTGGTTCGTACCCCAATGAAAAAATACCTCAAGATATGGACATTATAAAACTAACTTTGTTATCTGCCGTTTAAATAAAAGTGGTTTCCCTTGGATCACTAAAATAAAATAGATCTCCTTTCTATACAGTCAATAATGTTTCGATTAAACATTTTAATTGTATAAATGATATCGAATTTATGATTAGAATATTTGTTACCCAACAATGACATCCCTTCGAAATATGATGCTTGGATTGAGTTAAGCACAGAATAGTCCCTTCAAATTTGTCACTAGCTGAAAATGTCCTTTCAGTTCACTCAGTATCTTGTACTATGCAGGATGTATAATAGGGATTGGTCGAATATTGACGAATTTACGCTCGTCCAGAGGCTCAAATAGATATATTATCCCTTCAAAATATACGTATTCATCATTTTAACGCTAGTTGTTCGATTTCATACTACCAAAAAACTTTTAATTCGCAAATTATACTTGAAATAAAATTTGTCTTTTTACATTTTCGATTAACCAATATTAAGGTCATCATCAACCATATCATTGAGGTCAAAAGTAATAAAGTTAGTGGTGGTTACCTGGCTATAATTACTACCAGCAGGTGGAATACTAATCAATTGAATTTGATAACCGAAAGTTTCAAGTCAAAAATTTGGGATTAATAAATCTAACGATTTACTCTAAACAATATACTCTAAGCATAATTTCTTCTTTCGGAACAGAAATTTTTAAGAAGTTGTAGAATGTACGTTTTGTAACTTCTGGTTGAAAAATCAGGTATTTACATGGGATAGTAGCCCCTCAAATATAAAATAATGGCCAAATTCTTTATAACTGATTAGATTACAAACGGTCGGGCAGACTGTCATACATTTTAATGAAACAATAGTGACGTGAAAAAATTCCCACCGGATTTATGTATTTAGACCTCAGAGTTTTATTTATTTTCAGAGCATCGCAGCTTAAGGGATGTTGCTCATTTGAATTTAAAAAAGAAAAAGAAAAATGTAACTACTGATAGAAGAATACCAAAATACAACATATAGAACAAGAAGAATAAAATGGCGACATATAGAAAAAAAGAAGCATATAGAACTAAAACAGTTTGATTTATAAAAGCATTTTTCATCTCGAGACTACTCCTGCTCATTGCAGTCCTGATTTGGGCGAATACATGAAAAGGCAAGAAGAGGGTTTATTACACGGCCATGAAGCGGTTTCCGGCTTTAGGTGTGCATTATTAGACAGCCACCTCCCTGTAGCCTGCATAAGCTGACTAGCACATTAGCATTAGTCTTATAATGCAGGCTATGACGATAATAAACTCTAAAGTGACATGTTGCTAATGATATATTATAAAATAATACTCCCTTCAGTAAATCTAACACTTAGCAATATTCCAATTCCTGTGACTAATAACTTTAGAATACCAGGTCTAATATTTGACTCGAAGTTAACATGGACCACCGACATGAGAGAAATCCTTCATAGATAGAGAAACTCCCGGAATCTCTTATGGATTTTGAGTAATCATATTGGGGAGCTGACAGAAGTGCAATACTTCCATTCTGCCGGTTTTACATGAGGTCCATTCTGGGTTACGGTTGCGTAGCTTACTCATCCGCCAGGAAAAGAACTTTAAAGTTCATACAAAACACAGGTCTCAGGCTACGCTTCGAACAAGTCAACCTTTTTGTTGAAGCAAATTAATGCTATTGTCCATACATTGTTCTCTCAAATAATAATTCCATAAACTCTGTGTGTCCCTAACACCACTGATGAACCTACGATACAGGAGTATACAGCAAACCTTTCGAAACGCCAACCCCCACCAATCCGATTCCTCAAATGCACACACAACCCTTCTATTCAAAGAACAAATATTTACACATAATATACTGACACAATTAGCCTTGAAAAACTGACAAACTCAACTTCGACTTAATGCTATCAGAGAACTTTACAACCCGACTTCATTAACAACTGAACATTTTACATTTCTACTAACGGACAAGAAACGAGGCCTATTTATTTACACGGACAGATCCTAAACGGACCAAGGAGTTGGGGCAACTGCAATTGTTGGCTCAGCTAACTTTCAAATAAAGCTTCGTTTTATGTCTTCGCCAGTGTTGTTCTGAATGTTCCCCTTTTACTGAACTCTCTTGTTCCATTTCAAGGGAGGTGTTGTGAGTGAGAACGGTGTGTAATGGAACTTGGGGTGAGAGGTTACCAGGCAACTGGTGGTCCCGGGTAATTACTTAAGGGTAGGAGAAAGCTAAAGACGAGAGATAGAGAGAAGAGGGGATAATAAATAAAAGAAGAAAGAATCGTGAGAAGAGATCGGTACATGTGGGAAATGTCCATAGTTTTTAGTACTTCGTAAATCCGCTGTTAATGTCGTACTCATGGCGCGAATTTCGAGGAAAGTTCTTCAAATGCCCATCGATCCTCCTAGTAGAAAACGAAAATGAGGTCTGTTCAAAATTTCAGAACGTATATATTCATCCAATGCTGCAAGATCTTTTGCATGGTCGCAATCCTTATTTGATCGTATCCAAACCTGATATACAAGTGTTTCGTACAAAACTAAAGGTCGAGTTGATTAATGACTGAAATCAAACCAGTGGGTCGGATCGAAAAAATGTATAGAACCAATCTAATTGCAAGTAAAATGATCTACAAATATTATTATATACGAGTGCATTTATTCTCTATCTTTAGTTTTAACGGAGATATTTGCATTTCATAGTTTTCAGCGTTCAGTAAATCCACTGTCCGACTCATGCCATATTAGCAATAGGTTATTATATCATAAAGCACTTCATTCCAAGCTTAAATACTAAATATTGTTTTCATTATACGTTTACTATGTGAGATATAAATACGTAGTGCGATGACGTCATCAGTTACCTTTTCCCCTACATCCCTTTTATTCATTGATTTTTACATAGAAATAGAGAATGAGATCACGAGTGTCTTATATCAACGCGTTAGAAATCTTCTTGCTTTAGGTATGAACTTGTTACAAATGCTTGGCATATGAGTCAACATTCTCCTGATATGCGTCCATAAACATTTGAAATGTAAATATGAGAATTAAAACTAAGCACCTAAGTTAGAATCTCGAGCTCGCAATAACTCCTTGTACTATTCCCTCTCCCCCATAACTATCAACCATTAACATCACATCACAACTCAACTTAGCCATAACAATAAAGCTCTGTAGGAGTTATGGTGTAGCACCAAGGTGAAATTAGGGTGATATACTTATATATATATATATATATATATATATATATATGGTGGCGCTAGTGGCCGTGCTATCCTGAAGGCATAAAAATCTGCTTGGAGTTTAGTGAGTATATACAACTTCCAGAAGCTCTGGATGACTAGGGACTGCTCTTAGATCTCATCCCTAGGGAAGCTAATCCCTGATGAAGTGATCACTGCCTCTATATAGAATTGTAATGGATACAATGAATCCTATCAGTATAGCGTAGACCAGGGCTTCTTAAACTTTTGTAATTTACGACCCCATTTATGATTGCGAGCTTCTTGACGACCCCATTTATGATTGCAAGTTTCTTGACGACCCCATACAAATATAAAAGAAAAATAAATTAATATTTTTTGATGATTTATTTATTAGGTAACAATATACATATACATATGAAAATATATAAGTTTAGAATTCTTTTTGAAACATACAAAAATCTAAAATTAAAAATCGCACAAAAAATTATAGAATTGTATTTATTATAGTTTCAAAAATAAAAGAGGATTCTGACCGTCTTAATTCTCTCGAATATATTCAAGTAGTTGCGTGGTAAGTATTAAATTAAAGTATAAGTTAAAAATTTAATGAGATGGATGTGCCTGTTTTTTATTGCCTACATACATCCGGAAGTAGAAAATCGCCTCGTCCTTCCAAAGGAAAGATAACCTTCTTATTTTAAAAGAAGCATCGTCAAATCGACGAATAGGTTGTAACTGTAGATAAAACATATTCGTCGAATCGACGAATAAGTTGTAATTGTAGATAAAGCATATTCGTCTAATCGACGAATAAGTTGTAACTGAAGATAAAACATAAATTGTATTTTTATCTCTCGCGACCCCAGAATTTTGCTACGGGACCCCAAATGGGGTCGCGACCCATAGTTTAAGAAGCCCTGGCGTAGACCACTCGTCCCAGGTCCTCCTTGGTTAACGGGGGTAGTACATGAGTAATCCATCTCGCTCCTAAAAAAAAAAAAAAAAAAAATAAAATTTATGATTTATATATATAAACAAACAAATTAAGCTGCCCCTTTTTGGGAGTACCTATCGAGGCCAACCTCCTTGTCGGCCTTATTTTATGTAATTATATCCACTTTAGTTAATATTATTCTAGTATTTTTTTGTCAGGGATGTTACCAAAGGAGCAGCTTAAGTTAAACTTTATTTTGATAAAAATGGAAGTTAACTATCCTAATTGATGATATATCTGTCTTAGTATACATCTTCCGTCTTCATACCTAGATGTGGTAGACAATGGACCAATATCTTGAATACTATTTGGATCAAGAGGAGTTATACCCTCAGGTTACTTGGGTAACCTTTACATCCAAACTCCTATATTTTATTTTTTTTTTTTTTAAATATGGACTTCTGCTTGTTTTTACTTATTTGGAATATTTTCGTGTATATTAATACATCAGCTATGAGTTTCAAAATGACGCTCCTCACTACCAGTGAAATATGTGTTTCCCAATTCTTGCTCTACTTAGTCTTCTGATGGGTTGATAAATAATTAAAAAGCAATATAAATGCAATATATATATATATATATATATATATATATATATATATATACAATTTCGATCGGATCTCATTTTCGTTTTTCACTAGATTTTCCGTAAATCCTGTCATTCGTAGAACCTCAATATTTGATGTGCTGATAACGGTTGAGTGGTTGATGAAGCCGTAATGCCTTATTAACATTTGTTAGAGATGGTTTTTGTCAGTTTAACTAATGGAACGAGATAGAATGTCCATTAGAGTATATTAGGTTTAATGTTGTGTCAAGTGAAAGGGCTGTATATTGGTTGGAGCTGTGGCTTGGATATTGATACAGAATCCATGATGGGCCAATTCGCAACCCCTAGTCTCCTTTATAAACTAACAGTCCATGTTTACTCGTCTCTCTGTCAATCTACGTCATCACCAAATACACTGCTATTTATAACAAGCCTCATTATTTTCGGCTCTCTCAGTTCTCCAGAACTAATCCACATCTTTGAAAATGTTTTATGAATATATTAGGGACTAGTGCTAACGAAAACACCTATTATTCCAAGACAAATCTATATTAATAAATCAGATAAGTTCTTCTTTTTCTGGAACCAATATTCTTACGTTTTCTTCATTGATTAATGGCGAGGCTTATCAGTAAAAACACATTTCATTTCCCACAAACTTTATTCACATTGCCCTACATGTGTCGTGGCTTAACTACCATCTCTTCAGGGTCATTCAGTTCTGAAGTGAAACTGTCTCAGCGACCTCCCCAGTGCGGATGAGTCTGTCTCAACGAATGTAAGAGGGAACGAGCACTTCAGAACTGAAAGGCCTTGAAGAGGTGGCAGTTAAGCCACGAAACTTGTAGGGAAATGTGAATAAAATTTGCGGGCAAAGGAATGTGTTTTCATTGGTGGTCCTTGCCATTGAACTATGAAAAACAGATAAGGTTTATCTGATTTTCTATTTAAATTGGGCTAGAATAAATTTTGATCCTACATTTTGTGGTGTGGGGGGTTGTAAGGGAGGTATTAAATGAAATATCACCATACTTCCTTTCCTATTGATTTTTCGGTAAATGCGTACATAACAAATGTTGTTTAATTTGTTATTTCGTGTACCTTTTTTATATGCAGTTTTGTCGTTTAACAATTTATAAAGCAAGTAATTTGCATAGAAATTTTGTTAGTCACCAATTCGTTTCCAGGTTTGGATTTATTAAACTTGGTGCCACGATAGATGATCGCACATTCATTGAATATCTCAAATCCATATAAAGATTTTAAAGCCATTAACAGATTGATCGAAAACCAGAGTATATTGCCGAGCTCGTCCCCCTCTCTCCTAAATATTAATTAACAGAATTGTCAGTTTCCTTTACAATTTATTTAATACACAATTTTATTAAAACTGGAAAATACACTTTTTGTATTGTGAAAATAATTTAATGCATAACAGAACTGAGATCGGTAGGATCTTTTATTCATACTGGGTTCGGAATACAGAATACAATCTATGATCAAAAATGTTATGGTCCATTATGTTATAAAAAAACTACATACACAGGAGACGGGAAAATAAATATATTGTGGATAGTGAACTCTTACATAACCAATACATTTATTATAAATATGTCCCCAGGAACGCCGGGTACTCTAAACACTAGGACGGGGAAATGTAAAAATATTGAGCAAAGTAAAGCCTTGCCAAAGAAAATACCATCATCATTCAGCCCCCGGGCGTAGCCGGGTACCTTAGCTAGTATAATATATATTTTCTTGATCTAAAGCAAAAAAACTGGCATCATTATACATAACGGTAATGGTGGTTGGAGAATATTCCCTTATTTTCTGAAGGCCTACAATTTGAAAAATGTCTTTGTTTACTCTTGGATTATTTTTTTACAATAATATTAGGATACTAAAAAATGCTGCTTGATGTGTCATTCCACAATTTTCAATATCGTTAATTAGGCTTCGGTTAGTTAAAGATACATTTATTTATTTATCTTTTAGAAGATAAATAAGAATAATTCGAATTGTCGAAAAATACCACGATTAAACTTTCGTTGAAAAATAATACGAGTGAAGATCAAAATATAAAAATAAAAAAAAAAAAAACATGTACAACTTTTGAACTGTCCTCATTTCCGCCATCTCTAGGATAGGATCGATGGAAATTTTCGAAAATCGTATCATAACTACTACGTGAATAGCTGATTTCCTTTAACCCTTTTAGTGCCACGTGAATGCGGGTGTCTGTGCGAAGATAGCCCGAGCAATTTGACGAATAGTAGGGCTTGGTAAAATGCTCATTAAAACAAAACTACAATAAAAATCATATTTAATAAATTGAAAATGCTACGAATTGTGGGAGAATGATTTCAAAGCAATGTACTACACGAAGAATGACTAACCCCTCATTGAGGCAGGCAAGAAAGTCTGGAAGAAAGATTTTATCCCTGACCCGTCTGCTATCTCATAACTATCACAAGCAGATTGGCTTTACTGTTGTCAACAAACTTACCCGTCACCAGGTTATGCCTTATCCCTCTAGCCTATACAGTGCTTAAGCAGAAACACATAGCAATATTCTATAAAATTTGTATAAACTATTTTTTTTTAATTGTAATGCAATGAATTTGAATTATTTGTAACGTTTGTTCAAGACTGTATAGCCGCTGGAGCTGCCGCGCCAGTTAGTTCAACTAGCAATAACTGAGTGTTGCTTGGTCTGCTGCCGTTACACATATGTTTTATTCTTTTCTTTTTTTATTCAAAACATGTGTTATATTAAAAAACAGCTGATTTAATTGGACAAAATGTGTATTAAAATCAGCTGATTCCTAAAGGGAAATATGAACGGAATAGTGTTTAATAAAGCTACTTTGAAATACAGAACTATTGTGACGTGTACTCGTATAATAGTCGCCAAGGATATATGGTCGTTTTGCAGAATAAGGGTCAAGGTAAATCAGCTAAAATGTGTATGGATTAGTAGTTATGACTTAGTAGTTGTATGATGGGGGTATTATCTGTTAACCTTAGAATCAGGCTAATGGTTGAGGCTGGCTGATTCCTGTTCCATTGTAGCTGGAGTGCTTTGTCTATCGGCCAAAGGATGTCTGTCTATAGGACCTTCCCTCTCTAGCCGATTAAACCTGACGTCGATATTGGAGGGGGGGTTAGTTAGGGGGGTAGTTAGGGGGGGTACTGTTTAGACGAAGTTTGCCCCCCAATTACCGTCCAAGTCTCAGGTTCCACAGTCTATCGGTCTCCGTTGGCACCTCGACAAACCTTACCCTAAATATAAGATTTTTCTTTGCAGATTCCCATTTAGGGAAAATTGGAAGGCCTGGAATAATTCGCCTCCAGCAGACTGACAGGCCTCAATGGCTCAATTATTTCTTCTGTGCCGGTCTTAATTAAAACTATCCTCTTCTCACTGTCGGCGTAAATGAAATTTTCTTCCACCATGATGACAAAAAATGTCACTCCCATAATCTTCATGACGATCTGATAAATAATATCATCCCCATCTTCCTCATGATCCAGGGCCGTTAGAGGGGTGGGTGGGAGTGAATTTCAAAATATTTTCATTATAGAATCAATCAATAAATTGCACACAACCAGTCATATTGTAAATTTAATTGCCCACAAATGTATCAATGTACGTGTTTTTCTCAATTTCGAATATTAACCGAAATTTGCATTTTTTTTAGTTTTTAGCTTCCAGTAAACCCCCACTTCTAATCATGCCATATTAAAGCTAGCTGTTACATCATTACATTCGTAACTCGAAAATATTTATTTTATCTATACCATACTCGATATTATACCATTTCATTCAACACTAAAGATCAAATTCGTTAATGGCTTAAATCGAACCAGGAATATTTGAGAATTTAAAATATCTCCGTTGCTATGAGTCGTGTTGAAAAATATTATATAGTTAATCTTGTAAATCTATTGATGCTCTACATTTGTTGGTCTATACATTTGTTTGTAACTGAAATATTAAGCGAGTTATTCGTATTTTCAGCTTTCAGTTAACTCCCAGTTCTTCTCATCGGAATTTCACATAGAAAAAGAGAATATATGGTGTGATGAGTTCAATTTTCTGTCACGCCATCGTGTTGTAAGTTTGCTTAGTTGCCGCAGCCCGTGCGTGAAGGACTTTTAATATTTGTAGATAGGTCCGAGGCGGGGAAAGCAAACAGGCCGAGACAGCCTTTGCCCATTAACTGAGAGTATTTAGCCAACAGAGCTCCCCTACTCATCTAATTGACGGAGACTTAATTATTCTATAAATGTTAATGATTTGTTCTGCTTTGTCTGTCTTTCGACGGGGCTGCTAACTCAACCACAAGCCTGGGATGCATTTCACTAAGCTAACACAAATATTTGAGCTCCGGTAGAATTTAAATAGCTCCATGAAGTAAAATTAATAAATGAAATGAAAGAAAAGGCCTGAGAATCAGGTTGGCCATGTGAGATGAGGCATTGGTCTTAGTAAATAGAATTTATTTAGTGGCGAACTCATTAAATAAAATCCTTAGCCCCCTCCTTTGTTAGAAAGGGTGGTAACCTGTAGATAACCCTTGCCACATAGTGGACGTTAATTTAATATACAACATAAAATTATTTTATAGTTGTTTTTTTTTTTTTTTATGTTCATTAAGGTCAACTTTGTGCTTCTAAGGAACAGTGCGGCTTAGAGGAGGGAATTGGAAAATTCCAAATATCTCCGTGATTATTAGTCGGAAGGAAAAATGTTGTAGATCCAATGTTTAACTATTAATTCCCTACAACTGTTGTTATATGTATGTTTTTCCAGACTCAATTATTCACCGGGTTATTCGTACTTTTTCCTTTTCATCTTTCAGCGACCGGAATCACTGCCTTTTTATTAATGAATAGAGAATATATGATCTAGTAGTGTTTCATAGCCACCAACTGGTAAATATGCTTAGTCTACGCAGCCCTTGCGTGACGGACTTATTTTTTAGATGAGCTTATAATTACTGGATTAATAGCGAGAATAATGTAGATATCGCCATCAACAACAGCTGGCAAATATGCTTAGTTTACTCAGGCTTTCCTTAATAACACAGGTCTGCAATCATATTTTTTTGTCAGCTGCATGATATATTTTTACAGAATTATATGTTTTAAAATGCCCATTTCAGAAGTTGAGTCAGTTTTTTTTTTATTTCATAAAGGTTTTTGAAAATTAAAACACAAATAATTGGTAAGAGCACTCGTTTATTCAAAATTATCAAACATATAACTTTTTTATAACCAATGAAGAATTATTTTGAGACATGTTGTATCAATATTATACTTATTCATGTTTTTTTATGAAAACTTTTCTTCTTTTCCTATTCCGATTTCTATCTTTAGTTTGCCGCTTAAGCATCCAACAGTAGTCTGCAGGCATAGTGACATCCCATCTTCTCTTCCGTCTCTCGATATCATGGACATCCTGGTGAAACTGCTCCTCCTGTTCTTCACTGTAAGCTCCCAGATTTTCAGGAAATAGTCTATGTGTGAGTGTAAAAAATGGGTCTTGAAGCTCATGTTGCAGCCTTGAGCTTCATATGCCGCTAGCATCTATTGAGCAATGGTTTTGTAGTCAGGATCCTTAGTATTTCCCAAAAACTTTAGCACTACATCCTTGTACGATAACCAAGCTTCTTTTTCCTTTTCATCCATTCCTTTCCACAAAGAGGATGTCGGTTAAAAGTATTCTGATGTCGGGGCCAGTGAAAACTCCCTCATTCAACTTTGCTTCTGGCAGCTTTGGGAATTTCACAGATATCTGAAACACTCCCCATCCTTTTGCCGCGATTTTACAAATTGTTATATCAACCCCAATTTGAAGTGGAGAGGGGGCAACAAAACCTTTTCTGGTGGTACCAAAGCAGGTTTTAAAGTTTCTCAAAGTGGCCAATCACGTTTTGTCCAGAGCTGTTCTCTGTCTCTGCTATCCCACAAGCGTAAGGAGCATGGGTAATTAGTATAGCCTGCCTCCTGACCCAAAAGCATCCTGAGCACTTTGAAGTGCCCACAAACCTTCCAATGATGGTCATGATATTTGATTTGATTTCGGGATAATGGCCAAATCGTTATAGTTTTCTTCGATATGCACAGAATGCCCCATCGGAAGCGATGCAATAATTTCCATTGTGCAATAATACTACTTTTAGGACTAGATTTGGATGAATCAATGATAAGTCATACTGTATATCAAAGCAGTGCATGAGTCCTTCCACATCATTGCAAAAAAACTAAATTTCCTTCTGTTGAGAAAAACGAGGTAAATTCTTTTTCTCGGTGTACCATGAAAATGAGGTGTCAGTTGATAAAAGGTTTTTTTTTTTTTTTTATCTGTAACCTAATAGATCGGCTACATTTTTCGAAAGGCCTAAATCTCTTACACGACCATTGAGCTCACTTTGAGAAAATAGTTGAGGCCTTTCATCTTAGTGTATAGAAAAATCCTGAGCTCTGGTAGCTAACTGGTGTAACAAATCCATGGGCAACCCATTCAAGTAGTTCCCATGCTCGATGTTGGTTGACTCAGTTGATCTAAAGCCAGACTCTACGACTGGCTATGGACGTCCCCAATGTTGTTCCTTAATGGCCCCAAAAATCGTTGGTCATCAGTTCTTTTCGCCAGAGTGACTTCAATACAGATTAATAGGCCAAATAAAACCATTGGAAGGTTTTGGGGTAGCCTGAGTAATTTAAATCCCTTTTTGGGGTCGGAGCCTTTCCTCCAGATG
Organism: Riptortus pedestris; assembly: GCA_019009955.1. Taxonomy (NCBI): domain Eukaryota; kingdom Metazoa; phylum Arthropoda; class Insecta; order Hemiptera; family Alydidae; genus Riptortus; species Riptortus pedestris. Next base: position 2,965,214 of record CM032230.1, on the reverse strand, counting down.
CGCGCCCTCTACCTTTTAAATATTCAAATTGTTTGCCAACACTCGAGGTCTAGAGCGGGCCGATATTTACCTCTTTGCAGAATTTAATACTGTTGAGGTTGAAGCCATGAAAAGCTCTCTCCCTATTTCTTTGTGTTCTATTTTAGTCCAGACCTTAATTAATCTTGGACAACTTTGAAGTTTCTTCTCTACTTTTTGTATCTAGTCAGGGCCCGGCAAATAATTATACATGATATTTATATAAATTTACATTAGCCATTCTTTCTTTTATACAGACTAAATGGAAACATAAAATATAACTTCAGCACACTCATAATTTACATATTGTAAAATTAAAAATCAAGTAATGCTCCAATTTAAAAAGAAGATAAAAAAAACTCACGTTGGCATGGACTTCCATCAAATAATAATAAAAAAAAATATTTGGATGCATTAAATTTAAAATTATACCGTTTGAAATATTGTTTGACATCTCTAATCCAATTCATCAAATCGAAAAATGTCATAGAACAGAATGTATAGATCTTGTTATGATAAACAAAGCGTTCGTCACGCAGGGCTGCGTAACCTAACCACATTTTCCAAGCGAAGCTTTACAATAAATAAATCTGCATACTTCTAAAACTTAACGCCACCGCGAATATCAAGTGAACAGCTACAAATGATAACGAGAAACCTTTCAATCAATTCACATTTTAATAATCTCCACAACTGAAATCCTCAGAATTGTGAACAAACAGGCTAGCCAACCCCTCACAGCCGAATAGTTAGATAGATATATTCTAGAAAGGAAAGAAAAACAAATACTGAAATATATCTGAATATAACATACTAATTTTATTGGAAACTATTTACTATAGCTAGTACTGTAATTTATGTTGAATCAGAATACTTTTTATCTTAACTAGCTCAGAGACCCGGCTTCGCTCGGGAATTCATTTGAGGCTGAATGGTGATGGTATATTTTTGGCAAGGCTTTACTTTGCACAATATTTTGACATTTACCCGTTCCATTGTTTAGGGTTAATACCCGTTGTTGGCATTTGTTAATAATAAAATTATTTTTTTATGTAAGACTTCACTGTCCTGCATATTGTCATATTTCCCGTCTCCTGTGCATTATGCATAGATTTGAATTATTAAGGAGAAAATATTGACATACATTTGAATTCATTTTTTCCTGGTACCTGGTAGTTCATATTGAAAAGAAGTGTTGAGCAAATTTCTCTAAATAACAAAATAAACAACTTTTGTTATGTGCATATTTGCTGAAAAAGCAATAGGAAACGAAATATCGCTATTTTTAATTTCAGGCCTTCCATATAACCCCCACTTCTGCCCGTCCCTAGAAATGTTAGTTTGGCTTATTATAAGGAAGACATTAGTACTAGTTCATATACCGAGTTTGGTTTAGTTCGGTTGAGTCTTTCGTGCCAAATAAAATTGTGGACTCCCGCTATAGTTTTTAGTGTATAACTCATTTATACTTCCGTATATGGCAAAAGTGCAATTACAAAAGTTACTCTAAATAACAAAATAAACAACTTTTGTTAAGTGCATATTTGCTGAAAAAGCAATAGGAAACGAAATATCGCTATTTTTAATTTCATGCCTCCCTTATAACCCCCACTCCTGTTCGTCTTAGAGAATATTAATATAGCCTAAAGTCTAAGTTGGACTAGTAGTAATATACATACCAAGTTTCATAAAATTCGGTTCAGCCGTTTATGCGTGAAAAGGTAACAAACAAACAAACAGACACCAAAGAAACAAAATGCAGTTATGGTGTCTATGACATGTGAAACGAAAAGTTATCGTGAAATTTCGCGAAAAAAATCAATGTACAGGCAGAGGTTACAATTTTATATATATATATATATATATATATATATATATATATATATCTATATATATATATAAAATTGTAACCTCTGTCTGTACATTGATTTTTTTCGCGAAATTTCACGATAACTTTTCGTTTCACATGTCATAGACACCATAACTGCATTTTGTTTCTTTGGTGTCTGTTTGTTTGTTTGTTTGTTTGTTTGTTTATTTGTTTGTTTGTTTGTTTGTTACCTTTTCACGCATAAACGGCTGAACCGAATTTTATGAAACTTGGTATGTATATATTACTACTAGCCCAACTTAGACTTTAGGCTATATTAATATTCTCTAAGACAAACAGGAGTGGGGGTTATAAGGGAGGCCTGAAATTAAAAATAGCGATATTTCGTTTCCTATTGCTTTTTCAGCAAATATGCACATAACAAAAGTTGTTTATTTTGTTATTTACAGTAACTTTTGTTATATACACTTTTGCCGTATACGGAAGTATAAATGAGTTATACGCTAAAAGCTATAGCGGGAGTCCACAATTTTATTTGGCACAAAAGACTCAACCGAACTTAACCAAACTCGGTATGTGAATTAGCACTAACGCCTTCCTTATAATAAGCCATACTAACATCTCTAGGGACGGGCAGGAGTGGGGGTTATAAGGAAGGCCTGAATTTAAAAATAGCGGTATTTCGTTTCTTATTGCATTTTCGGCAAATATGAACATAACAAAAGTTGTTTATTTTGTTATTTAAAGTAACTTTTGTCATATTCATTGTCTTTTAACAAAGTATAAACGAGATATACACTATAAACTAAAGCGGGAGTCAACGATTTCATTGAGCGCTAACGAGTAAACCGAACTTACAAAAACTCGGTATGTCAATTAGCATTAATTCTTCCATGATTATAAGCTATATTAAAATTTTTAGGTTAGAACGGGAGTGGGGGTTATAAGGGAGGCCTGAAATAAAAATTCGCGATATTTCATTGTCTATTTGTCTACGGGAAATATGACAATTTGGAGGACAGTGAAGACTTACATAAAAAATTAATTTTATTATTAACAAATGCCAACAACGGGAATTAACCCTAAACACTGGGACGGGTAAATGTCAAAATATTGTGCAAATTAAAGCCTTGCCAAAAAATACCACCACCATTCAGCCTCAAATCAATTCCCGGGCGAAGCCGGGTATCTGAGCTAGTATATATATAAAATTGTAACCTCTGTCTGTACATTGATTTTTTTCGCGAAATTTCACGATAACTTTTCGTTTCACATGTCATAGACACCATATCTGCATTTTGTTTCTTTCGTGTATGTTTGTTTGTTTGTTTGTTTGTTACCTTTTCACGCATAAACGGCTGAACCGAATTTTATGAAACTTGGTATGTATATTACTACTAACCCAACTTAGACTTTAGGCTATATTAAAATACTCTGAGACGAACAGGAGTGGGGGTTATAAGGGAAGCCAGAAATTAAAAATAGCGATATTTCGTTTCCTATTAGTTTTTCGGTAAATATGAACATAACAAAAGTTGTTTATTTTGTTATTTAGAGTAACTTTTGTTATATACACTTTTTTCGTATACCGAATTATAAACGAGATATACGCTAAAACCTATAGCGGAAGTGAACAATTTTATTTGGGACAAAAGATCAAACCGAAATAAATAAAACTCGGCATATGTAATAGCACTAACGCTTTCATTATAACAAGCCATACCAACATTTCTAGGGACGGGCAAGAGTGGGGGTTATGAGGGATGCCAGAAATTAAAAATAGCGATATTTCGTTTCGTATTGGTTTCTTGGCAAATATGAACATAACAAAAGTTGTTTATTTTGTTATTTAGAGTAACTTTTGTTATATACACTTTTCTTTTATAACAAAGTATAAACGAGATATACGCTAAAAACTAAAGCGGGGGCAACTATTTTATTGGGCACTAGCGGTAGAACCGAACTTAACAACACTGGGTATGTAAATTAGCATTAATTCTTCCATGATTATAAGCTATACTAAAAATTTTAGGTTCCAAGGGGAATGGGGGTTATGCGGGAGGCCTGAAATAAAAATTCGCGATATGTCATCGTCTATTTGGTTTTTGGCAATTGTGCACATAACATAAGTTGTTTACTTTTTTAATTAGTGTAAATTTTGTTTTATAATTATTTTTTTTGTAAAATAAGGTATGAAGCAAGTAATTTGCTTAGAAATATTGATATGCTCAACAATACATTCCAATATGAACTACCCAGGTATCTCACCTGGATAAGTTAATTCAAATCCATGTTAGAATTTTATCCTTAATAATTCAAAACTATGTTATTTTTTAACGCCAGTAACAGTTTGCACCAAATAAGGTATACTGCCCCCACCCTTCTCTAAGTGTATTTAATACATTATTTAATTAAAACGTGAAAAATATTTGAAACAGTTTTAGAATTGTGAAGATAATGTAATATGATTTTTTAATATATTTGAATGTATTAGAGGATAGCTATCCAAAATGCATTGCAGGTTGGCAGCACTGAGGCTATGTAAGTGTCGAGCTACTTCCTTTGTCCTATCAGTTCTGCCGCTTCCCTTCCGACCTCATATTGGTCTATGTTTACATGTTAATTGATGCTTATAACAATGTATTATTATTCTCAGGAATGTGAATTTCTTTAATTATCATAAATAAATAATTTACTAGAATAAACGCTAGGGAGGTGCACTAAGGTATTTCTGGTATTTATTAACTCTGCTCCGTTAATGTATTATGATATACTTTACTGAAAACCAATATGAATACACAGTTTACAATCGAGACTTATGAAAGAGTGTTTTAATAGAGGCTATGACGTACCTAAAACAGCTGTCACCGTTGGACATTGTACCGCATGAAGGGAAAGAAACTTATTCATACATGGTTTGGAAGATAGAATACATTCTAGGATTATGAATTATATGGTCCATCACTTTATAAAAAAAAACTACATACACAGAGGACGGGAAATATAAAAATATTGAGGACAATGAAGTCTTAAATAACAAATAATTTTATTATTAACAAATCCACAGTAACGACGGGTATAAATTCTAAACACTGGGACAGGGAAATAAAAAAAATATTGTGGAAAGTAAAGCCTTGCCAAAAATATACCATCTTCATTCAGCCTCAAATGAATTCCCGGGCGAAGCCGGGTACCTTTGCTATAGTATATATAATATATATATATATATATATATATATATATATATATATATATATATAGATTACACAAATTTTAGATATCACACAAAGTAATAGCTCAATGAAAACGATATTTGATATTTAAGCTTGGAACGAAGTGAGTCAAGATATAGTAGCTTATTATTAATATGACATGAGTAGAAGTGGGGGTTTACTGAAAGCCGAAAACTATGAAAACCAAATATCTCGGTTAATATTGATGCTACAGATAATATGTGTAGAACATCATGTTGTACCAAATGTAAAATAACATATCCAAACAAATGATGTTATACACATATTTTCTCTATCATGAATATTAGCCGAGATATTTCGATTTTTCAGCCATAAGCATACTTTAATCCTACTCATGACATGTTAACAATAAGCTATTATGTCACGAACCATTTTATTCTATGTTTTATATACGAAATGTGGTTTTTAAGAGCCCTTTATTATGCAGATACATGCAAATTAATTGTGTGATAACTTTATCAAATAAAATTTGATCTATACCATACATGTTCAAGCTTTCAACGTTAAAGATCGTATTTGTAATTAGTGGAAATAGTACCTGGAATAGTGGGGGTTTCGAGAATTCATGGTCTTGATTTCATAAATAGGTCCTCCTCGAGTACTTTTTTTTTCTCACGTAGCTGTTTGTGTGTTACAGATAAACAGCAGGAGCTGGACTTGCCTGCATTGCGAGTGGAGGAGACAGAGAGCGGTAGGAGCGGTGCAGGAACAAAGCGGAAGGACAGACCGCCAGGAAGGGTAGTGCCTATGTCACACATCTCGGGGGTCAAGAGACCTCTCACGCACACCAACTCCTTCACCGGCGAAACTCTACCCAAGTATGGTGTTCAGACTCCACAAGAAGAGGCTCTTGGAAAGGTATGTATACCAGATACCATTATCGCAAATATATAGGGCAAAAAGAATGAACTGATTTCAAAGCATTAAGGTGTTTCACAGCAGCATCGCAGCAGAACACGTTGCATGTCATTAAAAGAGCGTAGTTGTAAGTTTCGAAACGTTGCCGGTAGTGTGCTCTATCGATACTTCTCTGTCCTAATCCCTACTCACCGTGCAATGGCTACACCTGTACACAACTCGTTCTGTGCTATTGAGTTCGCCAAGACCAATTCTGCTGTCACAGTGCAACATGCGTTCCGTAGGAGATTCAACGTGCAGTACAGGCCCTCTGCCAACAACATCCGTACATTTACGGGACACTGGATGTTTGTCAACATTTGTGAAATAAACAAAACTTCAACACCGGTTAAATACATATGCCTTTATTGCAATCTTGTTTAACTGTCTGTTAATAAGATATAGCGTAATGAAATCGGTTCATTCTTTTACAAAGACCCTGTGGTGGTTAGGGTGACACCATTCTAGGAAAATCTCTTCAAATATACACCGACCCTACATAGGAGATGACCGTTCAAGTATATATATACATACACGCACACGCTCGCGTGAGCACACACACATAAATAAATATATATATATATATATATATATATATATATATATATATATATATATATACAAGGTGGTCACATGACATTCTCACTTCCCTTGACTTTTAAATTATTTTGTGTAGAGAATTGATTTTTAGAACTGTATAATAGACAAATCTTATTGCAAATTAAATGTACTAAATATGTTTTTATATACTTTTTTTTATTATTATTATTACCCGAGATATTTGCATTTTTTAGTTTTCGTCCTTCAGTAAACCTCCACTCCTACACATCTCATATTACCAATAAGCTGTTATATCATGAAGCACATTATATTATATTATTATTTATTAACTTTAGTTTAATTCAAATAATGTACTTCATGATATAACATCTGCTTGTTATATCATGAAAAAAATAATAGTATTATTTGAAGCTTAAATACCAAATATTGTTCTCATTGAACTTTTACTTTTTGAGATACATAAATGCAAATAAGTGGCACACGTGAGAAATCTGCTTAATTATCGCAACACGAACGGACGTTTTATTATTCTAAATTTCAAGAACAGACCCCCTCAATTGAAATTGTACGCACTTCATACAACCTACGTCACACTAAAACGCAATTCATAATAATTATACTATAACAAGGTTTTATTGCAAACTTAATTACTTTACAAACCCCTAAATCTCTTTTTTTATCAGATTTCCCTTATGGTAAATCACCTATTGAGGTTGTACTGATGACGTGACAGGAGATGACGAAAAAGTCCGAAAAGCTGGGGTTTCGTTAACAAAGCAGATTTCCCACGTGTGCCACCTATGTGCATTTACCTCAAAACGTAAAAGTTCAATGAGAAAAATATTTGGTATTTAGGCTTCAAATAATGTGCTTCATATCTGATTATTTTTAATATGATATGAGTAGGAGTGGGATTTACTGAAGGCCGAAAACTACAAAATGCAAATATCTCGGTTAACAATCAACATAGTGGAAACATGCTTATAACAACATTTATAGAACATTTGATTTGCAATATGATTTGTTCTATCTTTTGTTTGTTTGTTGAAGCCTATTAATATAGACAACTGATATCACTAGTAAATAGAAGTTATCCCTATGCCTCTTTGATTGTGAATGATTCGAAATTTACATTTATTTGCAATAGAAATGGTTTTATCCGATAGTATTGGTACAATTCCCGAAATAAATGTGGTCCAAATTGCGATAAATAAAATAATGATAATCATAACATAGGCAAGTATAAAGTCTGTTTGTATATTCAAGATGCGATTTGAGCTGGCTATAAATAAAACTTTAAAAGCATGTTTAGGTTGGTTATCCTTTGATCAGGTTATAACTGCTATTTGATTACGCAACGGATTTCTCTAAACATCCCCAAACAAACTGCAATCCCTCACTATTAAATCTGAAACACTTTATAGAACTGTCTACACACATCGAATATTAACCGACTTATTTCTACTTTCGACTTCTCAGCTCTGAGCTCTCCCCCACTTCTAATTATGTGATTTCCTCGTAGGCACTATCAATTCTGGCTTAAATTTCTAGTTCTGTTTACATAGCTTTCTTCTTCCTCGAGAAGAGCAGTCGCCTTAATCTTGGGATAACAAACAAGACAAACAATTGGATCAAATAAAACCAACACTGTTTAGCTTAACTGGACTGGTCATCAAACATGGAGGCTGCCACGAAGATGGTTACTGGCCATTAATGACTCACACACCGACAAACAACGATTTTCAACAACATGCTCACACGTATAAAATAACACTATATTTAATCCTACATCCCACTTCACCGTAGAGATTTTATTATCTGATCAACCTAAATAGTTCATTTTTTATAAAAAGTAAAACTTCTAAAAGTGAAGGAGGCACGTTGTGGCTACTCAACGAATAAATTTCCTCTGTGTAAAGTGGATAAAGACAAGGAATGGAGTAGTTACGTGAGGAATAGTTATGTATGGCATGTAAAGTGTGTGCTTGTATTGTGTCGGAAAACTAGTAATCAATTTATGCCATAGCACGGGCTGTACACTAAGAGAAATTAAATCTAATACGCTAATTTGGACTCAATTGAGACTCCAGAAGAGACGAAATAGTACTTACAGGCCTGCGTATTGGACACACTAAACCATATGTGGGCAACCTGGTAGGGTTTGATCCGTCTCGCGAGACATTTTGAAAAACCCAATTAAACAAAAATATTACACTACTTACTCCAAATGAGAAAGACGAGGAGAGATTTGTACGTTTGACCTTACTTATAAATGCAAACTATTCTTTTCAATGATGAAAGTTAATAATTCAAAACATCGTACAAGGCTGACTAACGATAATTTGGAAAATTCTTTTCGTCTTTGTATCAGTAGAATTAATCCAAGCTTCGATGGATTCGTTTCCCAAATTCATGCTCGTTGTTTGTAATAATTCCAAACTTTTTACGATTTAATTATAATGTTGCACCTATTTTTTTCATTTCATTTTGTTATTTTCTTAAATTATATTATAATTACATTGTCGTTATAATTTCATGACTGATATCTATCGTTAAAAATGCACTACTTTAAAATGCACTACTTTTAAAAGCAGCCCGCGAACGTATTTGCACGCTAAAGTTTGGCCTGCAACATTATCAAAGGTTGCCCACACTTGCACTAGACTAACGCATTCATATCTAATGAGCAGACAAGATGAAGCTGCTACTGCAGTAGACCACTGACTGTAAAACACATATCAACTGACTGCACACAAATAATAACGCAGCCATGGCCCAGAAACTTATACCAACTACTAGCGGACAATGGCCAATTTATAGATGATGTTTTTTAGTATTTAAGAAATAATGGATTATTTGGTGAAATATAAAAGTCACTAAATTGTTGTAGGTGTGTGTGCATGAGTGTGTGCGTGTGTGGGTTTAAACAGAGTTTTTCGAGCATGTGTTTTTGGCGTTACTGCGTCAAAATATATTTATTAAAGTTTTCATTGTGAAAAAGAATATATAGTAAACACAGTATTTGTAAAACAAGACTGTATAGTTTACTTCTTTATAGTTTTTTCTTTCTTTTGTAGTAAATTTACTAGTAGTTTAAATTTATTTTTGTATATTTATCTTTGTTTTCACCTGACTGTTCATTGTAGGGTCATGTTGAATAAATAAATAAGCATATATTGTGTATATTGCAGACGCTGAGTGAGATCGACAGGTGGGGCATAGATATCTTCAAGATAGCAGAGCTGTCTGTCAACAAACCCCTGACGGTCGTAGCCTACACTGCTTTCCAGGTATGCCAACATCAAATACATCATCCCCTCCTATTGGGGGGTGGGGGGCGATGCTTTCCCTAGTGTCCCTAGGCAAATTTATTTATCTGCTCCATCCATATCGGCGTTTTATATGCTTCATCCCATTTACTATATAAGATGTCATTTTATTTATATAACATTTTTATACATACAAGTATTTAATTATTCAAATTAAAATTATTTAGGAAAATAAAATAAGAATAAAAAAATCCGTCACTCAGGGACAGCATAAACTAAGCAGATTTCCCACGTGAAGTTTTGCAGTAGCACACCACCGAGAATATTAATATTAAGTGAGAAACAAATGGTAATGATAAATCTTTCATTTGAATTGTAAAAACCTCTGAGAGCATAACAGATAAATAGAAATATTCTAGACCGGAAATAAAAACAATTACTGAAATATATCTGAACGTAACATATTGATTTTATTGAAGACTATTTAGTATAGCTAGTGCAGTAATTTGTAATAAATCAGAAACATTTTTATCTCAATCATTTAAATTTTAGTAATCCAAGAAAAAAAGAAGGTAGGGGTTGACCGACAGAACATATTTGCATATATCTTACAAAGTAAAAGTTCAATGAAAACAATATTTGGTATTTAACCTTGGAATGAGATGATTCATGACATAACGGCTTATTATTAATATGACATGATTGGGCGGTGGGGGTTTACTGAAAGACAAAAATTACGAAATCCAAATATCTTGGTTAATATCCAAGATACAGAAAATAAGTATAAACCAATATTTATAGATCATTTAGTTTGCAATATGTTTGGCTCTATACAATGTTTCGACCCGACGCATGGTAACGGAGATATTTCGAAAATCATCCCCTCTAACCCCCCCCTCCCACTAGTCAAATTTTAGTCAATAACGAACTTGATCTTCCTTATAACATAAAATGTTTAAATATGGAGTTTGGTAACGATTAAGTAAAAATTATAAAACACACACAAATATATATATATATATATATATATATATATATCCTTCACTTTTTGAGATAAATGCAAATACGTGACGCACGGGGGAAATCTGCTTAGTTAGCGCATGTCCTGCGTGACAGCTTTTATATTTGTGAGCCAAATATCCCAAGGTACAATAAAGGCTCTAAAATAATTTGTGTTTTCAATTGGGTTCGACAAGAAAATACATATTCGTCGATATCTTCATTAATACTAGTTTTATCAAGAAAATAGAAATTGTGTTTATAATAATGTTTTCAGAGATCATTATTTATATTTATGATGCCAAAGTTTTAACGTACGACTACCGGCTCTAAAGGTTTTAATCCATTGTCCATTAAAATCCAAAATTCAAGTGAGAAATCGTTTTTACATGTATTATAGGGAATGAATATTGCTAACATGTATTATTTTATTGTTTACTACCACCCTGAGGATTGTGGGTTTAATTCTACGTCAATACCTATATTAGTTGATTTTCTCAGGTAAATAGAAGGAAAGAAAGTGGACGTAATTGAGCTCATCTAAATAAAAGTAGTTGTCTAATGTCTCAGAATAGGGAGTAATGTAAAAGAAGGCGGTGTGCTCAGGCATATCCCTGCTGGTAGTGTATGTCAATAAGACAATAAACAACTTTCGTAAAAAAAATAGGACGAAATATCGCGATTTTTCATTCCAAACCTGCTTTGGGACCCCCACTCCTGCTCATCCCTGCAAATGGTGATATAGTTTGTAATCAAGAAGGAGTTATTACTAAGGCACATCCGGCGTTTCGTTGAGTTCTGTTTAGTCCTTTGCGCCCTGTAAAATTGAAGGCTCCTGCTATAGATTTTAGTGCATTTCTTGATTATACTTGGTAATCAAACAAAAGCATGTACAAAAAAAAAAAACTTTTGTCATATAAACATTTGCCGAAAAATAAATAGAAAACAAAATATTGCAATCCATTTCAGGCCTCCCGTATAACCTCCACTACTGATCGTCTCTGAGGTCATTATTACAACCTAAAGCAGACCTTAGGCTACCAGCAATAAATGTGCCAAGTTTTATAAACATCGGTTCAGAACTGTATGCGTGAAAAGCGAACAAACAATCAAACAGGCACTAAAAAGTGTTGATGTCGTTTCAATTCCATGTGAAACGAAAATGCATCGTGCAATTTTGTGGAAAAAATCCAATGTACAGATTTATAAATATCTGTTGACGCTCTAACATCTGCAATTTTAATCCAGTTGGGAAAAATCTGGATATCTAAGCTTTTATTAAAATATTTAAGATAGGGTTCGTTAATTGTCAAAATGAGATGAGGTTTTAAGCAATCCCTGCATGATGGACGTTGATAAAACACTGGTTATAAGGAATGCAATCTGAAATAATCCCTTGTGATTAGAGTGTCTTGCACAATATTGCATGGTTATGGTTGTGCAGGGCATGTACTCACCCCCAGGGAACCATCCCTTGCATGCAATACATTTGAATAAATTGTTAGCACTCTCGGTGAAGAACTAGCCACTGAGCACTCTCAATTTGAATAACATTATTCGTTCTAATACAAAATGCATATGTCCTGCCTCTCTTCTCTAATAGAAGCCTGAATAAAATTACAGCCACCTTGAAAAAAGTTATGAATATAAATAAATAAGTTGTCCTCTCTTCAGCAGCATTTCCTTAATAGAAATCAGCTTATACTCATTACTTGGTTTTCTTCTCTGGATAAATTACTACATACGAACATCGATTCTACCAACTAGATGACGAAAATGAAGCCCGTCCAAAATGAGGCATTTGCTTATTAAAGCTTGGTTTGATCGTTAGAAAATTCGATATTTATACTTTCATAAGGAAATAAAGAACAAGGTCGTTAATGGGCTGACATCAGGCCAGGAGGAAGGATGTTGGGCGTAGAGGGGTCGATCAAAATTTCAATATATTTTTGTTATACTTAATTGGACCGAAAAAAGTTAAATAATAAATCTCAATTTAGTTTTGTAAAATTCTCGTTCAACATATTTTTATTATAACATATTATTTAACCGTTTCATGCAGAAGATCAAACTCGTTAATAGCTGACATGGGATCAGGAAGAAACTCAGAAGTAGAATCGAAAAATAGAAATGTTATGAATCCGATCGAATAGTGAATTGATTAATTCTGTAAGGGCTAAATCGCTAAGTGGTTAACTTTGAAGGGCTTTGAAGGAGAGCTATAGCTGGAACTGGCCAGCTCCAAATGGCCATATACAACCATTATTCTCCTCCAAATTATTGACGATAGCAGCAGCCTCATTATCATTCGAGGAGTAGCAAGCTGCGATAATCCATTATTGGCAGCAGATAGAAGGCAATGCATGCTAATATACTTGCCATATGGACTTCTTGGTCGCTCTCTCTGTCTGCAAGTAGCAGAACTTAGCTTGCAATTATTTTTTAATGAAGAGATTCAATTCGTTAACGGCTGAAATTGGGCGAGGAACAGAGGACGAGTTTATAATCAAAATATGTCCATTATTATGAGAATGATGTTATACAGCCAGCCTTATTGCTATTTAAATTTTTTACTGCTACTGTTTTATACATTTGTCTCTAGCCCGAGCATTAACGGAGTTATTCATATTGCTTGTGTCTCTGCTTTTTGTAAACTCCCACTCCCGCTAACTCTATTTTCACTAAAAGTAACTGGATCATTAAACATCACAGGTCCAGCTTAAACTGTATTCCTCCCTATATAAGCTCCTTCTTAGGGGAGAAACAGAGAATAGATGGTGATAAGGGATGAGGTGGGGAATCTGTTGGCTTTACAGAGGCCTTTCGTGACAGGCTTCCTTAGCTTAATGATTGTGCATAACTTTAGACAATAAACACAGCAAAGGGTTTATTGGTAAGGCGTTCAATCAGCTCATAGATTGGTAGTTGGAGAGCAGTTTGGATTGAGTTCCAGTTCCTATAGGAGCTATGGATTGAGCCAGACCCTATTTACCATACTGATTCTCCCAGATCATGGGGTCTCTCTCTCCCTCTCCCCCTCTCCCTCTCTCCCTCTCCCTCTCCCTCTCTCCCTCTCCCTCTCCCTCTCTCCCTCTCCCTCTCCCTCTCTCTCTCCCTCTCCCTCTCCCTCTCTCTCTCTCCTCTCTCCTCCCTCTCCCTCTCTCTCTTCTCCTCTCCTCTCTCCTCTCTCTCTCTCCCTCTCCCTCTCTCCCACTCTCTCTCTCCCTCTCCCTCTCCCTCTCTCTCCCTCTCTCTGTCCCTCTCTCTCTCCTCTCTCTCCCTCTCCCCCCCCCCCTCACTCACTCTCCCTCTCCCTCTCTCTCCTCTCTCTCTCTCCCTCTCTCTCCCTTATTTTTCTCTCCCTCCCTCTCTCCCCCTCTCCCTCTCCCTCTCCCTCTCTCCCTCTCCCTCTCCCTCTCCCTCTCCCTCTCTCCCTCTCCCTCTCCCTCTCTCAGACTCGCAACAACTACCCAAATAAACTCATCAATCATATAATGCACAAGAAAAACAAAACAGACAACCAAACACATAGCATCACACAAAACACTAATAATAACAACCAACTTCAATGCACTGACCAACACAAATTCCACTCAATCTCTTATGTCAGAGGCCTATCCGAATTAGTAGCAAAAGTACTGACCAATAATAACATAAGAATTACGAGTAGCTTCAAAAACAAAAAAAAAACTATACACAAAATAATATATTCCAAACTCAAATCAAAAATACCCCCAAGAAAAAGAGCAATCTTATCTACAAAATACCCTGTAAAAATTGACACAATATACATAGGAGACACCAGCCAGTATATCAACAACAGGATAACAGGTCACAAACCTGACACAAAAATAAACAGTGCATTAGTTTAACACAGCATTAACAATGACCACCAATTTACATTGTTTAAAGTGTTATTCAGGAAGCCTTACTATAAAAATAACATCATTATTCAGTCAACAATGATTTCCTGGGCATCACTGGGTACCTTAGCTAGTTAAATTATATTTTTGAAGAATGAGTTTTGGTTTAAGCCTTCTTTTCAACAATCTGTTATTAGTTCATTTATTATAGTGCCCAATCTTTCTCTATTTGTTTCGAAAAGCACATCATCTGCAAACCACAGGTCACCTTCCATCTATTTTTGGTCCTTTTCTTTCCCAACCCAGGTTTCATAAAACTTACTCGAGGACCAAAATGAAGGTAATTGGGGAAATCTAATATATTTTAAATTTATTTAATTAAATTATTTACCCTGATTTCCACATTATTTATCCTGATGTGATTTGTACACATTTAGACTGTGCTGTAAAAATTTGACACCATTTTAAAATCTGGATTCATTAAATTTAATATTTCAATTTTGTTTTTTAGATAGTTTGGCTACCAAAAGGTGATAAAAGGGAATTAATAAATTTTATAAACCTAGAACGTTAGTCTATAAAGGGTTACGGTACATTGACAAGACTCATCAACAGATGCTAATATACTGCTAGTGGGTAATACTCTTAAGTGAGGTTGTCGGAAGCTCTTAAATTAATTCACCTTAAATATATTATAATTGCAAAGTAGCAGACAAAATGCTGAATAATTAATATTAATATCCAACAGGCCTCCTTTTATGTTCTAACTTTCAGAATTTTAATGGGCTTTTATGAATGAACATTATAATAAAATCTCTTTCTTCAAAGGAAAATGCTTTAGAAAATAATATATTTGATAATGGAGGCTATGTAAAGCGATTCAAGAATACTTCCTAAATTAATAAAGGCTTCTTTTTTTTAGTTAGGCGCCAAATTGTGTACTGGGAATGCCTTTTACTGAAAATTTAGCCAGGATTAAAAAAAAAAAAAAATCTCACCAAGAGATTTCGAATAAAAAATGAGATAACCCCTAGGAAATTTTGATTCAGAATATTTTTTAATGTTTATAAGCGTATATGACCTCTGTAATGAAAATAAGAATAAGAAATTTTGTCTGGTACAGCTCTAGTTTGTTAAGGGATTAAATTGTATCATGAGAGGCTGATAACATTCGCAATCAAAATTATTTCCTTTATTATACATCACTTATGAAGACAAATTCAATATTTTATAACATCTCCAGTTGAATTGAAATATTATAAGACCAATTTTGTTCCTCTACAAATGTTCACTTTTTTTTTTTACACCCCCACTACTTATTTTTATTTATAAATATATATATATATATATATATATATATATATATATATATATATATATATATATAAATGAATGTTTGCCTGTATGTCCTTTATAGAATCATAAACGACTGAACTTAATTTCATGAAACTTGGTCTGTATATTACTACTAACTCAACCTAGGTTTTTGGGTATACTAATATTCCCTGAGACGAATGGGATTGGGGGTTATAAGAAATGCCTGAAATTAAAAATAGTGATATTTCATTTCCTATTGGGTTTTCGGAAAATATGCACATAACAAAAGTTGTTTGTTTTGATATTTATAGTAGTTTGTTTTGTCGTATACCAAAGTATAAATGAGTTATACGCTAGAAACTATAGTGTAACAGAATAAATTATACAGCTAGACGTATTGTTGCGAGAATGCACAAATATGTTATACCACTTCTGCCCCACCCCTCCGGGCCTTACATTAGTTTATGTTTACTAATCTATGATTATGTTATATATAAAAAAATGGTACATGTACAGGAAAAGGGTAATATAAAAATATTGTGTGTAGTGTAGAATTAAGTACATAACAAATATTTTATTATTAACATATCCCTATTTTATGTTTTGCGTAAATTCTAAGCATTAAGGCGGGAAAATTTAAAAATTTTGTACAAAGTAATGCCCCCAAAAAATACCATCATTCAGCCTCAAATGATTTTCCGTGCGAAGCCAGGTATCTTAGCTAGTAAGGAATATATATACGTATGTTTAGATGAGATTAGTAGTTTGTCATCCAGTGCATGAGAATTGAGTTCAGTTTATCCATGATGGACTTTATTATAGGTCACTTTTTACTTGAATGTTAAGAATGGTTCTGTTTTATGTTTCAGAGTCGAGATCTGCTGAAGACGTTCATGATCCCAGCCAAGACCCTCGTTTCGTTCATGCTGACCCTAGAAGAGCACTACGTCAAGGATAACCCTTTCCATAACAGCACCCATGCAGCAGACGTAACCCAGTCCACCCATGTTCTCCTCAACACCCCTGCTCTAGAGGTACACACTCTGAACTTATACCATTACAAATATTCGATTAAAACTCAAATCTTAGATTACATTTTACTATAATGTTGTATATAGTCAAGAAACGCATATCCTCATGAAGAAAAAAAAAATCTTGTAACCTCTTGCACAGTAATCCATTGCTTTAAAACTGGACCAATTTTTGCAGACTTTCTTTAAAGGAAATCAGCCAATACATCCAATTTGTACTCTGGATGTAATTTTTGACACATTAGTAGACATATTTATTACCTTACCTTGTAAATGATGAATATTTGGTGATGAAAATCTTTATTATTAGGTAATGTTATTATGAATATCTACCAAAAATAAAAAAGGAATTAATAAATACACAGACACACACATATACGTTACTTGCTATGATTGTTATGAATTTTATAGGAAAATTATGTATAGCCAATGTTGTTGCCAATTTTATTTTCTATAATTTTTTTTCCCTGTATACGTTTTCTCTATTTGGAATATTTGAAAATAACTGCATTTTTTTAATTTTCAGCCTTCAGTAGGTTAAAAAGGTTAAGTCCCCCCCCCCTCCTCTTTTAGTGAACACTTGCTAACAGTATGGCATGAACTCCAATCTTAAATAGCAAATATTATTTTCAACAGAGCTTTATTATATGAGATAGATGCAAATGCATTGTAACTCCCAACAAAATTGTGTGCTTAGTTCACACAACCCCTGCATGACAGACATTCGATTGATTGTTGTAGCTGAATGCCAACTATCCTGTATACCATTTAAGATCCACTGGCTAAGTAACATCCTGCAGATTTAATTTTATTATTCTAAGTGATTTAGTCTTTCTATTCATTGTCAACTACATAAATATACAAGACTCCTTTACCCTCAAGAATAAAACAATAACTTTTAAAAGTTAAAAATTAATAGTGTTAAAAATATAATTTAATATATATAATAAATTTCTTTAATTAATTGCATTATAAAATAAATATATGAGAAGTTAATTTGAGCATTTTCTATTGCAGAGTGTGTTCACCCCATTAGAAATAATGGCTGCCCTGTTTGCTGCGACTATCCATGATGTGGACCATCCAGGGCTCACCAATCAGTTCCTTGTCAATTCAAGTAGGTACTTCTCAATATAACAATTACTAATTACACCAATAGTACGGAGCCTTACTCTGACCCAGGCATAAAATAAAATAAAGGAGTTTCCTTTTGTTTTGCTCTCGTTAAATAAATATAAATGGAACAATTTCTGGATATATTTAGATTGCTGTGATAACATTTCACTAGAGCTTAGGGGTTGATTAAAATACATATTGTCTCCAAACCACTCTCCAAGAAACTTCTAGCCAATCATGTGAAGAGCCCATTGCTTTTTCTAGTGCAAAATATTGTCAGAATACAGAATATGGGGAAATGCCATGAATGAAACTGCAAAATAAACATTTATGATCAAAATTCCTCTTGTGATCTTATGTGTAACCCAGGAACCCTTCCTATGTGAATCACAACTATTAACTTTGTCAGAATTTGTTAACATTTTTCAGTAATAAGATGTTTTCCATAAATATTCATATTTTAAGGCATTTTTCCATTTGCTTTTGAAATTAATGCCTTGGCTTTTTTGTTGTTCATAAATATGTGTGTATACTATTAAATATTCAAAATGTATATCATAATGCAAAATTTAACAAAAAAATAATGATGTTGTGAAAGTTTAATTTTTAGATAAAATTAAAGCTTATTGTGTTCTATAACTTATATTTCTTTTTCTTGAATTATTAGTTTGTTTATTAGCATAATTCCCTATTGCTCAGCTATTGAGGTTGTACTCATGACGCAATTTTCGAAAAATTTTCACAAATTTCCATTGATCCTACATAGGAAATGATCAAAATGAGATCCAAAATATAATATAAATATAATTCAAAATTATATACATATAAAATTTTGATAATTCGAAATATCTTTGATATTATACGTTGGATTGAAAAAGTGTATAGAAACAATGTTGTTGGAAATTTAATTGTTTTTAACCCTTTCCTTGTGCAAAGCCACTATAGTGCCTTTGCGTAAGGAAAGGGTTAACTGTTGTTAAACATGTACTTTTCCTAGCAGGAATATTAACTGAGATATTTGGATTTTCAGCAGATTTCCACATCATTCGAATAATCCACATCATTCAAAGTTTAAATACCAGTTATTGTTTTCAATAGAAATTTATTATACAAGATACATACATATATGTTCTGGTGACCCCCCCCTTTTCTTTTTTTTTTTTTTAAGTTTTTGGACTACTTAAATTTGATTAATTGAGATAAAAATGATTGTGATTCATTATAAATTACAGTACTTGATAAAGTAAATAGTTTTCAATTAAATTATTACGTTATATTCAGATATATTACAGTAATTGTTTTTCTTTCCAGTAAGAAGTTGTTAGAACGGTTAGTTGACATTTCAGATGCTTTTCATCGGGAGGTTTCATATTATCGTTTGTATTTATTCACTTAATATTCACGGTGTTGTTGTGTTACCGCTATGTAGATTTATCTATTGTTAAACTCCCATGTGGGAAATCTGTTTAGTTTACGGAGTCCCTGCGTGGCGGACTTTTTAGTTTCCATCCTCCAGTAAATCCCCACTCCTATTCATGTCATATTAACAATAAGCTGTTATATCATGAGCTACATAGTTTTAAGCTTAAATCCCAAATATTCTTTTCAAAAGACCTTCATTATGCAAATTTGATGATGTCATCAATCAAGATTTTACATTCTTGTTTCGAAAATGTTTATTTGATTTATATATTCTCAATATTTAACTGATTCAGTCAATGCCAAAGATCATATGTGCTATTGGCTGAAGTCTGACAAGGATTAATGGGGTTTTAGAAGGGGGGGGATTGAAAAATTGAGAATACTATTGTTATTGTGAATCAGATCACAGAATGTTATAGGACCAATGTTGTTAAACTATTGATGCTCTACAATTGTTGCTCTATTCATTTTTTCAAACTTAAGTATTCAGCGATTTATTCAAGCTGTTTTGTTTTCAGCCTTCAGTAACCCCCCCCCCTTCTATTAATCTGTTTTTTTTTTTACATAGAAATAGGGAATATGTTGTGAGATGAATAGTGAATTATGTATGTGGGAAATATGCTTGGTTTATTATGCAGCCCCTGAGGGACAGTTTTTTTTAACCTAAAGCTTGTATCTCTTATTTTTAAGTTATTAGTTAAATTTTCTTGAGTTATTGGTTTGTTTCCTTTAAATCTTATACGTATATGTCATTTTCATGAGCTGTAACTTGTTTACTTTTCCTAAACCTTATATATTTTTTTGTTGAGATAGTTTTTTTTTTTTTTCTTTTTAATCTAAAAGTTATAGATTCTTGGAGAAAAGTTTTTTTGTTTTTTGGTTTATTTTTTTTAACCTAAAACTAACTTTAGTGAAAAAGAACTTTATACTAACTGATTTTACTTCTCGGAAATATGTAAAAATATATTTTTTACTGTTCAGATCTCCATCATATACACACATATCACGTATAATAATGGAAAAGGATGTTACCGAGCTCTTGGAGTAATCTCTATAATTGAGCAAATGTTTTTTATACTACTAATGAATTCTAACTATTGTGTGTTGGCAGGTTCTGAATTGGCGTTGATGTATAACGATGAGTCGGTGCTTGAAAATCATCATCTAGCCGTCGCGTTCAAACTACTCCAGAATGATGGCTGTGACATCTTCCTCAATCTGAGCAAAAAGCAGCGACAAACTCTCAGGAAGATGACTATAGATATGGTCAGTCTCAATCTAACACCCTTCAATACTATCCTATTTAGAAATCTCCATTCCCTGGTTTAAATAATTTGTTTTTCTTTTT
Organism: Riptortus pedestris; assembly: GCA_019009955.1. Classification (NCBI taxonomy): domain Eukaryota; kingdom Metazoa; phylum Arthropoda; class Insecta; order Hemiptera; family Alydidae; genus Riptortus; species Riptortus pedestris. The sequence continues at coordinate 2,944,288 of CM032230.1, read as the reverse complement.
TTTTTTCTATTACATTTATTTAAAATGCAACAATGAACACTCATAGAGATAATAAAGCCTTTTTATTGGCAGATGAACATAATAAACATACGTAATCTTTGTTTCCACTATAATAAAACAAATAGTTCAATATACTCTTTTCTTTTTATATGAGTTTTCTTTTTTAAGATTTTAAAAGTGTCACTTGCAAGGTCTTCCTGTGGGCTCAGGTCTAAATCGGAGCGGTGCTTCAAGCTCTCTCTCTCTCTCTCTCTCTCTCTCTCTCTCTCTCTCTCTCTCTCTCTCTCTCACACTAAAGTTGTTTATTTTCATGTTTGGAGAAACTTTTGTTATACACACTTTTGCGATATAGCGATGTATTAACAAGATATACACTAAATACTATAGAAGGGGTCAACAATTTAAAGGGCACATTTCACTACACGAAACTTAAAAAAACTCAGCATCTGAGTTTGCTCCAACCTTTACTAAATGAGAAGCTTTAGTATCATTATTTGGTACCAACAGGAGCGGGAGTTTGAATGAACATAATATATATGCCATTGTTGTTGTGTGGACTGCTTATATTCTTGTTGGTTTGGAATATGGAATACGATCAATGATTATGAATTATATGGTCCATAATGTTTTGAAAGAAGATACTTAAATAGATAGAAGATTACACAACAAATACTTTTATTACACTGGTCGGCAAAAATGAACTTTTTTCCACAAAGTAATTTTCATTGCGAATTCAAATATAACTTTAGTCCTTCCACTTGCTGTTTAGACAGATTTCAATCCCGAATGAGGTCATTAAGGTCTTTATGATTGGGAAAGTATTTTTCTGGTAAACAGGTATTGGCTTCATATGTAGGCTCATTTTTATTGTCATTTGAAGCATTTTCAGTTTCAGTTAGGTCAGATTCAGAATTATCACTTAAGGTGATCAGTATCTGTATATACTGGTACAGGGAACTGTTCATTGTGTTAGACAAGTCTTATTCCAGATTGTAAATTCGGATACTTAACTGTATGTTTTGTTTTAGATGTGATTCGTTTAATATTTGTCAAACAGAAATAACAATCACTTAAATGATCCTTCGGTTCCCTCCAAATCATGGAATTGGAAATGGCACACGATGTGTACCATTTTTCCAGCCAGTCAGCAATCTAACACACGAAACACAGCATGTATTTGGGGCCCAGTTCTTATCTAAATCACCAGCCAAAGTAAAGTTGATAACTCTTCTTTAAGAGTGGGGTCATATTTTGCCTCTGAGACTTGAATGTCAGCTCAGCACAAATATAGCAGAAACTTTCTACAAGATTTTGACACTTTCTTGGCATGATGATAAAACAATGCACTAAAACCCTACATACACAATACTCTTGTGAAAAGAAAGGAAGGAAATATTTCACTACTGAACAAACTCTCAATCTGCTCAATATGATACATCGCAATGCGAGATAAACAAGCCCGAGTAGGTCCAAACATGGATGAACCTCCACAGCATGGTGCTTTGCCATAATATTACAAACAAAATTTCCTAAAATGCAGCTTGGATAAAATTGCTACACATGATATAAAGGTTCCTATTACAGGTAAAAAAAAAACGCTAAAATCATATTTTAAAAAGTAGTTGTCACAAAAAAAACTGTGCCTGATAGAATAATTCTGACTACATATTTGAATTCAGTATGAAAAACTGCGCTAGATTCCCTAATCAGATTTCTTGTGATGAAAACCTTATCGAGCAGTGTTATAAGCAGACCCTGAGCAATGCTGTGTACCTTAGCTAGTTAAGATTATAAACAGAATTAATTTACTATATATAACTATTAAATTGATAGACTTTAAAAGATGTTTTCAATGAACTTGTAAAGAAATTAAATGACTTAATATTTGACAATTTGTTACAACAAACCAAACATATTTACGTATCCTGTATGTTTTTTTAACATTTAATGGAAATGATATTAGCTTTTCCTAACTGGAAATGAACAAAAGAGAAATGGCATTAACTCGTTGCATAACTGTCTCAATAGTTCCTTGTAGCCTATTGTTATGAATTAAAAATATTATATTTAAATAAGAAAATTATTGTAAATAATAAGTAAAGTATTGTCACAAATTCTGCTCATTTCTAGGGTAAATCGGCTATTGAGGTTGTGCTCATGGCACAATTTTCGAATAATGTCATCAAATGCCCATCGATACTAGTAGAAACAAAATTGAGAACCGCACTATACTTGTATGTGTATTTGCCTATTACGATTCTAGTCACCACAATTTTTGTTTAATCGTTTCATGGAAAACTGAAGATCGAGTTTGTTAATGGCTAAAATCGGGCAGTGGGAAAGGGGTTTAGAGTGGAAATTTCAAAAATTTGAAATGTCTCTGTTATTATGATTAGGGTCAAAAAAATTGTTTAAGAACATTCTTAGTGAAAATTTAATTTTCTATGAATATTCTTACATATAATACATTGTTTCTCTATCTTCAATATTTACCGAGATATATATTCATTTTTTTAATTTTCAGCCTTCAGTCAGCCTCCACTTCTAGTTATCAAACATTAACAATAAGCCAATGTATAATGAAACGTCTTAAATAATAAAATATTGTTTTAAACAGGCTTTATTATGTAAGATACATGCAAACACATAGTGTGATTATATCATTAATTAAAATTTTATGGTCTTTACTAAAAACCATTTATTTCTTCTATACCATACTCGATAATTAACTTTGTCATTCAACACTAAAGATCACATCAGCTAATGGCTGAAATAGGACCAATCTTGTTAAACTATTGATCCTCTACAATTGTTGTACTATACATTTTCACATAACTCAAATATTAAGTGAGTTATTTGAGTATTTTCTTGTTTTATTCTGAAAGCCTTCTGTAACCTTCTGAAAGCCTTCTCATTACTACTCATTGAATATTAACAAAAAAAAAAAAAAACATTACTACCAGCAGGTGGGCAGCACCTACATGACTGACTTCATTCTGGTTCAAATTAGTCAGTGTTTCTAATGTAAGGAAATACCATCATAATCCTTACTTGTATATATTTGCCAATATCACATATATAATTCTTAATATATTAACTTCAAACAATAATATATAATATATTAATATAATATATATAATTATATTATAATATAATTATTATACAATATAACTTCAAACAACAATAACTTCGTAATATTAACTTCAAAACATGATATGCTTATCTCTGTAACCTTTCTTTCTAGGTCCTATCAACTGATATGTCTAAACACATGAGTCTTTTAGCCGATCTCAAAACCATGGTGGAAACGAAGAAAGTAGCTGGGAGTGGAGTTCTCTTATTGGATAATTACACCGATAGAATACAGGTGGGTACGCATTTATCATTATTATTTGCTTTAAGTGTACTTCCCTTAAAATTTGAAAAATGTCTTCAAATTATAATCGACCCTAGACATGAGGAGATGAAAATGAGGTCCATTCAAAATGTTTAGTTGATGCAATTTTCGTATGATCATTACCCAACTTGATATTTAAATGCATTATTTTAAGCTAAATATCAAGTTGTTTAATGGCTGAAATCGGTGCAGAGGGAGGAGGAAGGGATTCCCTGATAGAAAAATCCAAATTTTGAAATAACTGGTATTTCATAATCACATAATTGTTATTATGTGAGTCGGATAAAAAAATGATATGTAACCGATCTCAAAACAAATTTTATTTTCTATAAATGTTGTTATACAAAATTTTTCTCTTCTGCTCTGGGGAGGTCGTTGTACCTAAGATTTCCGAAGTGGGTAATGTCAGCTGACTAAATCAATTATTTAATTTCTATATAAAATGTTGTAGGATATAATATTACTTCATAAGAAGGTTTATGCCCAGAAAAACGAATAAAATCCACATGAGGGGAAAATACAACCGATCTGGAGTTTGTAATTTTTACCAATGTTAAGGGAATTTTAAAAATATTATTACTGTTTTATTTTATTATATGAATATTTTCTTTAAGTTTTAGTTCAATATAATTTTTTATCTTTATCACTCACTTTAATGTTTTCAAAACTGAAAGTGGTTTTTAGAAATGAAGTGATCTGTCGTAGCAGTTGTGAAAATTCATAGGTTATGTTACAAGTATCACAAATTTTTCATACGCATTATATTTAAATTTGAATTCGATAATTTTATCCTTTATACTACTAAAATTGTTTTGAATTTTCTCACCATATTTTGAAGCTGTATTACATACCCCATTACAAATCAGTTTCAGTTTTGTAATTTTTTTTAAGCTTTTTACTGTTACTAGCTTTTTTGTGATTTTACAAAGGTAGACAATCTGTTGGTGATGTTTGTTGAAACATCTTCTCTCCCCCATTAATCTTTGGGTTGTCTTTTTCATTTTTAGTTTGTTATAATTTTAATACCCCTCTTAGCTATAAGAGTAAAAAGCGATTTTGATTGAGTTAATGTTTAATCTTTACACACTTTAATTTTCAGGTTTTGGAGAACTTGGTGCACTGTGCAGATCTGTCTAACCCGACGAAGCCGCTGTCTCTGTACAGGAGATGGGTCGAGCTGCTCATGGAGGAGTTCTTCCAGCAGGGAGACAAGGAGAGGGAAGCCAACATGGACATCAGCCCTATGTGCGACAGGCATTCAGCTACTATTGAAAAATCTCAGGTAAACATAGCTCCATCAGATCAAATCAAAACGAATCAAAGATAACCAAAATTTCTCAACTGTAATACCTGCATTGCACTACATTTTGATTGGTAGGATTAAAGTTAGGATGGATTTGATAATTTTTATGAGTAGATTTCCCTTAATGGGAATTTACTACACAGGAGCATTTAAGACTTGTATTGGATTGTTCAGTAAGTAACTGTCGATTTTCAGGGGAAATGAAGGAATAAATAAAGTATACTATTGACCATGTTTAATCAGTAATATAATTACCACTTTGTTTGATAACCAGTTCCCAACTTTTGGGAAATTTATTATTCCATTTTCATAAAACGACCTAAACTTGTTGCTGAATAACTGATCAAGGTGCTTTTTGCAGTCCTCAAGAGAATTAAAATTGTTAGCATAAGTGGAATTTCGGAAGGAACTAAACAAATGATAATCAAGGTTCAGTCCGGGCTATATGGAGGCTGAATTAAAACTTTCCAGCTAAAATAGAGCAATTTTGTCAGTGTGGTCAAAGGTGTTTGCATTCTGGCATCATGGTGCAAAACAGCGCCTCTGCAATTTGTCATCTGTCATTGGCTATACTCAATTTAGCATAATCTGTCTAACTGGCTACAGTATTTATCAGAGTTTAGTGTTTCATTGTTACGCAGTAAGTCATACAACACAACACCCTTTCAATCCCACCAGCAACAGAGCATAACGTTTTAGGCAAGGATATTAGCCTTTGAAGTGGTTGGTGACACCTCACTGGAATGACCACACGATTATTTTCGCTCATCATAATTGTAAATAATCCATTTTTCAGCTCTGGTTACCAAATATTTCAAAAGCAGATCATTTTCATGGAGAAATAAATCGCACTTGGATAAATGGCCCATTAAATTTCTCAGCACCCAATCAGAAAAGCAAATACAAAGCCAAGTCGAAAGAAATGTTGATGGACAGTCGATTTGGATACTTGTAGCCTCTCTCTCCTATTTGCCGAGTGGTAATCTGGTGGTTTTCAGAAATAAGCACCTTGAAATGGTCATCGATGTCCGCATCTGGCCAACCCAAGAGTGGACGATCTTCAACATCCAATACTCCCTGCTTCAGTTTCACAAACCAGTCACACACTGCACTTTCTGTTCATTTACTGCATTGTCCCTATATACAGCACATATTTTGATTGCGGCTTCAGCTCCATTCTTCCCTTTTTGGAAATAAAAAAGCATTAAGTGACAAAAATGAGCTCTCTTGTTCTCCATCACTATCAAAGTACTGAAGGGAAAGATCTAAGCCAGTCCTGATATTGATAGGATTAAAACAAAGAAGAAAGCCCTCCCTTTGTCAAAACAAGTCAGCCTTTACAGGAGGAAAGTGCAGCCTACGGAAATCGGTGAAAACTTTCCTAACAGCCCAATAAATCATAAAATCGCTTAGTCACATTTGACATAAACCTTGTTAATTCTCTCTCTTTTTCCTGTGTACACTTTAAAAAAAAAAAAGGAGGTATTTGTAATATTGTGGAATTGTTTCTACAGGTTGGTTTCATCGACTATATTGTCCATCCTCTCTGGGAGACCTGGGCTGACTTAGTACATCCAGATGCCCAGGACATATTAGACATGTTGGAGCAGAACAGAGACTGGTATCAAAGTAAGTATTAGCTCTTTTCTTATTTCGACATTTGGTATTGAATTCAGTTCCACTTGCAGTTTTTAATTTATTATTTTCAATAGCGACTGGAGTACTATAAAGATCACTGTTAAATTTTATTGAAATTAAATATTGTCTGTACTGTTTCATTCTTTGTTTATTTAAAGTGGTACTACACAAAAATTACTTAAAAATTGCCTGTAGTTATTAACAACCATGTTAATGTAAGATTTCATTTCTGAATCTTGACACCATCGTTAATCAGTAAATGCTCCATAATAAAGCATTCCCTTATAGTTGACTATTATTTGTTTTTCTACTTCTTTGTGTTCCTCATATATATATATATATATATATATATATATATATATACATGGTGACAAAAAACAACAAAAAAACAGCAACTATTTAACAATCCAATAAAAGCAAGAAAGACAGAAGAAAAATATTATATTCACACTAATTGAAACCTTAAAACATTCCATTTAAGAAAAAATGATACAATTTCCACTTTTTAAATACTATGTCCTGTAAATGGTGTCCTACTATACGAATGCATTGTTGAAATCTGCTGTTAAGATTCTCTCCTTGTGGGTGACACCAAAAAAGGGAAATTTTTGAAGTGCGTATTAGCAGACATGAGCAAGTAGGACTTGCAAGACAGTGACTAAGTAAACACTTAGCCATTTTAGTAACCATCGCTCAATGGAATGGGCAACAGTGTGTCTTAGACAAGGAGGCAATCGCATCAGCAGAATTCAACAATAAATTCATATAGGAGTACACTATCTGGAGGACATAATATTTAAAAATTGTAAATTCCATCATTGTATCTTAAATGGTATGTTTTAAGGTTTCAATTACTGTGAATAAAATAGTTTTCTTCCATCATTCTTGGTTTTATTGGATTACTAAAAAGCTCTCATTTTTTGCGTCAACCTGTGTGTATATTTAAGGCCAAATGTTCGAAACTGTAGGAATCACTTTTATATATTATATGTATGTAGCACTCAAAAAAAAAAAAAATATATATATATATATATATATAAACTATGGTCCAACTCCAATCTATAATGGATTTTCTCTATCCCCTTTCCATAAAACAATATTAAATTTTTATGATTTTTTTACACATGAGTTAGATACGAGAAATGAACCCCATTTACATTAAAACATGTTGGGTACTATAAAAAGTCCGTCACGCAGGGGCTGCGTAAACTAAGGAGATTTCCCACGTGAAGTTATACATTAGAGAAATCTCCATACGAGAGCTGAACAGTAGGCAAATGACTGAACTAGCTTTTGGCGGGAAATTCAGTCATCTGTTAATTAATAAAAATGAAGATAGCTCGGTTAATATTCAAGATAGAGAATAAATGTATAGAACCATATTTATAGTAAATTTAATTTAGAATAAGATTAGTTCTATACAATTTTTTGACCCGACTTATGGTTACAGAGATATTTCAAATTTTCGAAACCCCCCCCTCCCACTGGTCCGATTTCAGCCATTAACGAACTTGATCTGTCTTTTTGCATAAAACGTTTAAATATTGAGTTTGGTGACGATCAAACAAAAATTGCGACTGCTAGAGCGTTAACAGACAAATATATATATATATATATATATATATATATATATATATATATATATATATATATATATATATATATACTTTTGAACGGACCTCATTTTCATCATCTCCTGGGTAGGATCGATGGACATTTGAAGACATTTTTCGAAAATAGGGTCATGAGTACGACCTCAATAGCTGATTTCCCTTAAGGGAAATCTGCTAAAAGGCATATGGTTGAAACCCCATAACTTGGAGATTTTATTCTTAACTGAACACATATTTTTATTCAAGCATTGTTAAATTAATTTTAAAAATTTAAAAAATAAAAAAAAATGTGGTAGCCTGTATATAAACTACCTGGTTTAGCCATTGTAATATAAAGTGGATATTAATAAATAACATTAACATTATAATAGTTGAGATGACTGTGTTGTATATTTAGATGATTGGCTTTCCAAGAGACTCTTACAGCAGAGTTCCACTACAGATATATTCCTTAATATTAAAAGCTCACATTTTCTATTAGGTATCTTCTATGGGGATTTTAGCAGATTTCCCTTAAGGGAACCTGCTATTGAGGTCGTACTCATGACGCGATTTTCGAAATATTACTTCAAATGTCCATCGATCCTACCCAGGAGATGACGAAAATGAGGATATATATATATTTGTCTGTTAACGCTCTAGCGGTCGCAATTTTTGTTTGATCGTTACGAAACTCGGAATTTAATCGTTTTATGTAAAAAGGAAGATCAAGTTCGGTAATGGCTGAAATCTGACCAGTGGGAGGGGGGTTTAGAGGGGGGATTTTTGAAAATTCAAAATATCTCCGTTATTATGCGTCGATCGAAAAATTGTATAGAATTAATCATATTGCAAATTAAATTTACTATAAATATTGTTCTATACATTTATTCTGTATCTTGAATATTAACCGAGATATTTGCATTTGTATTGTGTGTGTGGTCGGCAGGACTCGGCTATGTTCCGGACTTTCCGCCAAGAGCTCTGGCTGCTGTTTCCGTAACTATTCATCCCTCGTGAATAGGTTTAGAGATACCTTCCTACTAAAGTTGTTATTAGGCAGATTTATCTATTGTAAAACTTCACGTGGGAAATCTAGTTTACGCAGCCCCTGTGTGACGGACTTTTATTTATTAACATCTACTTTGCGGAGCTAATGATAATTGGGAAGGGTTATCTACAAGTTACCACCTTTTTTCTAGCCAGGGTGGGACTAAGGATTTTATTTAATGAGTTGTTCACTGAACAATTTCCTATTCCCCGGGTCAGAATCGAACTTACGACTTACCAAGTGAGATTAAGACCAATGTGTTAGCTCACAGGGCTAACCTGAGCCCCTCTTCAATGTAATTATGTCAAATAAAAAAACATAAATTTCAAAATAAGTGTACATTTTTCCTTGGCTAAGAATATTTTTAAAAAAATATACTTTGCATGATGATGGAATAATTTTGAAAGTGGTTATGCTCCCCAAGTACTTTTATGAAATATTGACAACTTGATATTTATCTATTGGATTTAATAAAAAATTAAAAAAAATAACTTAATTTTAGTTTTATAAATAGAAAATCTTACCCCAATTTTCTAGAAAAGTTATCCTAGAGCCACATCAGACGAGGAGGCCAATAGTAAAAGCTGGAAATATCAGTTCTTGAACTTTTATCAATGTTAGAATGTTGACTCAAGAATGCGACGTTTATACATTTTTTTGCAACTAAAAATAACAAAATTTTGTAAAAATATTGGCCACATAAATCATCCCTAGATTTTAAGGAAATGTTTATTAATTATTTTCACCAAATGTAAATACTGCCTTCCTTTGATTGTATTCATCTTAGTTAATTATGAATCAAATTGTAGAAATATAATTAATGTGTAAATCATTAATTTTCAGGTATGATACCTCCTAGTCCACCGCCTGCAGACGAGCAGGAAAGTGATGAGGAGAAAGAGCGGACTCATGAAGATATAAGGTAACCATTTTATATATATATATATATATATATATATATATATATATATATATATATATATATATATATATATATACTAGCTAAGGTACCCGGCTTCCCTCGGGAATTCCTTTGAGGATGAATAAAGATGTTATTTTTTGGCGAGGCTTTACTTTGAACAATACTTTGAGATTTCCCCGTCCCAGTGATTAGGGTTTATACCCGTTGTTGCTGTGGATTTGTTATTAATAGAATTATTTGTTACGTAACACTTCGCTGTCCTCATTTTTTTTCTATTTCCCATCTCCTATGCATGTAGTTGGCAAACTGGCACTTCTCATGAATTCATGTTTGGGAGAAGAGAAGGGGGGGGGGAGTATACTTTACTAAGTGCAATCTGCTACTGGCGTTAAAAAAAAATCTTAGATTTGAACTATTAACGATAATATATTAATATAGAATTGAATTAATTTATCCAGGTGAGGTACCTGGTAGTTCACATTTGAAAGAAGTGTTGAGGATATTAATATTTCTATGCAAATTACTAACTTCATACCTTGTTATACAAAAAAATGTATAAAACAAAAGTTACTCTAAATAAAAAAGTAAACAGCTTTTGTTGTGTGCACATTGGCCGAAAAACTAATAGAAAATGAAATATTGCGAATTTTAATTTCAGGCCTCCCTTATAACCCCCAGTCCCGTTTGAACCTAAAAGTTTTAATATAGCTTATAATGGTGGAAGAATTAATGCTAATTCACATTCCGAGTTTTGTTAAGTTCGGTTCAACTGTTATTTCCCTATAAAATTGTTGGCTCCTGCTTTAGTTTTTAGTGTATATCTCGTATATATTTTGTTATATGACAAAAGTGAATGTAACAAAAGTTACTCTAAATAACAAAATAAACCAACAACTTTTGACATGGGCACATTTGCTGAAAACCAATAGGAAACGAAATATCGCTATTTTTAATTTCAGGCCTCCCTTGCAACCTCCAATCTTGATCGCCCCTAGAAATACTGGTACAACTTATTAACATGGAGGAGTTAGTGCTCATGCACATGCCAAGTTTTGTTTAGTTCGGTTGAGTCTTTTGTGCCAAATAAAATTGTTGACTCCCTCTTGAGTTTTTAGGGTATAATTCGTTTATACTTTGATATACAACAAAAGTGTATATAACAAAAGTAACTTTAAATGACAAAATAAATAACTTTTGCTATGTGCATATTTGCCAAAAAAAAGCAATACGAAACAAAATATCCCAATTTTTTATTTCAGGCCTCCCTTATAACCCCCACTCCTACTCATCTCAGAGAATATTAATTAAGCCTAAAGTCAAAGCTGGGTTAGCAGTAATATACATACCAAGTTTCATAAAATTCGGTTCAGCCGTTTATGCGTGAAAAGGTTACCAACAAACAAACACAAAAGAAACAAATTGCAGATATCGTGTCTATAACATGTGAAACGAAAAAGTATCGTGAAATTTTGAGAAAAAAAATCAATGACAGAGGTTACAATTATATATATATATATATATATATATATATATATATATATATATTTATATGTATGTGTATATATAATTTGTGTGTGTAAGTAGTTTGATTGCAGCAGATGAAGAGGTATTACAAATCTTTTGTTTAAAAGAAAATGTATATTAATAAAAAGGAAGTCAATTGGAAAAACTGACGGCAAGTTCTCAATTGAAACACAGTACATGAATATTATGTTGGTGATAAAAGAGGAAATTTGTCATAATTTTTGTTAGATGGTTACCAAGCTCAATATTTAAGTGTTTCATGTACAACTAAGTTCATTTTAGCAGATTTCCCTTCAGGGAAATCAGCTATTGAGGTCGTACTCATGACGCGATTTTTGAAAAATTTCTTCAAATGTCCATCGATCCTACCCAGGAGATGACGAAAATGAGGTCCGTTCAAAATTATATATATATATATATATATATATATATATATATATATATATATATATATATTTGTATGTTAACGCTCTAGCGGTCCCAATTTTTATTTGATCGTTACGAAACTTGATATTTAACCGTTTTATGTAAAAAGACAGATCAAGTTCGTTAATGGCTAAAATCGGACAAGAGAGAAGGGGGGGGGTTTAGAGGGGGGATTTTCGAAAATTCAATATATATCTTCCTTATTATGCATCGGATCGAAAAATTGTATAGAACCAATCTTATTGCAAATTAAATTTACTATAAATATTGTTATATACATTTATTCTACATATTGAATATTAACCGAGATATTAGCATTTTTATGAAGTCTGTGGTCGGGTATAGTTCGGATTAGGTCGGCCGTTTCCGTAAGTACTCGGCTCAGGTGGAAGCTTTTTCTAACCTTACCTGTCGTTTCTAACCTTACCTTACCTTCGTTACTTTGTGAGATTTATGCAAATACGTTCTGTTCATCCGCCCCCCCCCCTTCTTTAGTTCTTGGACTACTAAAATTTGAGTTATTAAAATATAAATTATTCTTACAATTCAGAAGCTGTTTCAGTTGGGAATTTATTTTAAGTAACTGAAAGATTTCTCATTAACTTTTGTATTTAATCACGGTGGTGTTGTGTTACCAGTATGCAGATTTCTCTATTGCTAAACTTCAAATGGGAAATCTGCTTAGTTTACACAGCTCCTGCGTGACGGACTTTTATTAAATCTGGACGGCTAACGGACGAGTGACTTTCCCGCCAAAAGCTAGTTCGGCCGTTTCCTTAACTGCAAGGCTCTCGTGATATTTCTCTATTGCTAAACTTCACATGGGAAATGTGCTTACTTTACGCAGCCCCTGCGTGACGGACTTTTGTTACTGGGGAGGGGGGAGGAAGGTTTAGAGAGAGGAATCTCACAGTAGCAAAAGGCCATTATATCACAGAGCATGTTTCCAGCTTAACCCTTTCCTTGTGCAAGGTCCAAGGAAAGGGTTAAATAGGATATTCTTTTTTTCACTGGGAAATGAAGGGAGGGGGATTAAAAAACACTCAAAATATCTCCATTATTATGAATCTCATTTAAAAAATGTTACATATATAACCTTTTTGCAAATTTATTACGAATTTTGTTCTTAGAAGTTTTTCTCTATTTAAAATATCAAATTATTATTATTTTTTGTTTTGAGCCTAGAGTTAAATCCACTCCTACTCATACAATGTTCAATTAAAATAATTGTATCATGAAATATCTCAGGCCCAACACAATTTTTAAGTTCATTAAAAACACCATTTGAAATACCACCAGTTGAGTTAGGTCTGCTGGAGAAAGTTGGAAATTGGTAATACCACCAAAAGATAATGCAGCTGATGCAGTAATATGATACACAAAAAATTTAATCTATATAGATGCTCAATCTATAGCCATCTTCTCTGTTCATGTTGTTAGGGCATTTCATTGTCTCTGTTACTTCTTGCACAATTCTTTCCTGGTATTGATCGACATTTGCAAGCACCTTGATTTCATCAAATTTGATCTGATGGTCAGTTTGACAAATATGGTTAAACCAATGTTAGGTTGTTTGATACCAAGAAAGGATCCTACGAGAACAATTAGAGATACCAAAATGTCCAAACTGGAAGCACTCCATTCCATCTATACAGAAGCCTACAAACAGAAAAGACAAGTGTATACTGCCTTTTAGCAGATTTTCCTTAAAGGAAATTAGCTATTGAGGTCGTACTCATGACGCGATTTTCGAAAAATTTCTTCAAATGTCCATCGATCCTACCCAGAGATGATGAAAATGAGGTCCGTTCAAAATTATATATATATATATATTTGTCTGTTAATGCTTTGGCGGTCGCAATTTTTGTTTGATCGGTACCAAACTCGATATTTAAACTTTTTTTGCAAAAAGACAGATCAAGTTCGTTAATGACTGAAATCGGACCAGTGGGAGAGGGGGGGATTTTTCGAAAATTCGAAATATCTCCATTACCATACGTCGGATCAAAAACTGTATAGATCCAATCGTATTGCAAATTACATTTACTATAAATATTGTTCTATACATTTATTCTCTATCTTGAATATTAACCGAGCTATCTTTATTTTTATTAAATGTGGGTGGTAACACACGAGTGAGTTTCCCGCCAAATGCTAGGGCAGCCCCTTCCGTAACTGCTTGGCTCTCGTATGGAGATTTCTCTATTGTATAACTTCATGTGGGAAATCTGCTTAGTTTACGCAGCCCCTGCGTGACGGAATTTTTATACAATATTATATTTATATTTTATAGTAAATGGGATGTTGAATAATAGAAAATTAATATTAATACTGTATTCCCTTGAAAAAATGAAACCTCTTTAAATAACAGATGGAAACCATTTGCACCAGAGCAGTCTGTCATCTAGAGGATTCACTCTATATCCAATCACCCTGTACATAATATTATTATTATTTATTAACGTCCAATTTGTGCAACTCAGGCTAATCGGGACGGCTAACCTATCTATAGGTTACCACTCTTTTCTAGCCAGGCTGGGATTTTAGGACGTTATTTAATGAATTTCGTCACTAAATAATTTCCTTCGCCCAGCCAAGAATCGAACTTGCCACTCTAGGTTTACCATGTGAGATTAAGGTCCATGCTTTAACTCTCATGGCTAACCTTAGCCCCGTGTAAATAATATGTTTTGAAGGTTTAAACATTTTTATTTGACATGTATATGATGTTAAGCTTCATCATTGTTATTGTAGATAGGTGATCTCACCTCTCTTCGTTTATGTATTATTTTAATTTATTTTTAAAATAATACGTTAGGTTAGCCATGTCAGTTAAGGCATCCGTCTTAATCTCACTTGGAAAGCCTGGTGGCATGAGCTCGATTCTCACCTGGGCAATTGGAATTTATTGAGTTACAAACTCATTAAATAAAATCCTTACTTCCACCTAAGCTAGAAAAGGGTGGAAACTCTACGTAACCCATCCCAATTAATTACCCATAGTAGCACAATGTGGACATTAACAAATAACATTGGGGGCTCAGATTAGCGATGCTAGTTAAAGCATTGGTATTAATCTCACTTGGTAAACCTAAAGTCGTGAGTTCAATTCTCACCAGAGCAATAGAAAAGTTTATTAAGTGACAAACTCACTAAATGAAATCCTTAGACCACCCTGTATAGAAAATTATATGTTATTTATTAACGTCCACTTTTTGCAACTACGGCTAATTGTGACGGGTTATCTACAGGTTACCACCATTTTCTAGCCAGGGTGGGACAAAGGATTTTATTTAGTCAGTTCATCACTAAATAAATTCCCATTTCCCAGGCGAAAATCGATATTGAATAATAAAAAATTAATATTAATACTGTATTCCCTTGAAAAAATGAAACCTCTCTAAATAACAGATGGAAACCATTTGCACCAGAGCAGTCTGTCATCTAGAGGATTCACTCTATATCCAATCACCCTGTACATAATATTATTATTTATTATCATCCACTTTTTGCTACTGTGGCTAATTGGGAAAGGTTATCTATAGACTACCACCCTTTTCTAGCCAGGGTGGGACTAAGGATTTTATTAAATGAGTTCGTCACTAAATAAATTCCTATGTGCCCTGATGGGAATCGAACTCGCCACTCTAGGTTTAGCATGTGAAATTAAGGCCAACACTTTAACTCACATTGCTAACTTGAGCCCCTAAATAACATTACAAATGACTTAAATCCTTTTTGATCATATGTATTGACATATATTCTTTTGATATTTCATGTATTCAGCTTTAAAAAGCTTATGTATTTCTGAATAATAGTCAGTTATCAGTTTTGTAGATTGAAAATCAAACATTATGTCGTTTAATATATTTTCCAAACCTTATTCGCACATTATTTTTCTTGTTTCAGGTTTCAAGTAACGCTTGAAGAGGGAGAAAGTGAAGAGGGGACTACAATGTGACGCTCACTGGCTCACCTTTGCCATAAACTTACTCAAAAGGCAGGTATCATTCGTCCCTTTGTTCGCTATATCAAGCCTTATTTTAAAAAATGCAAACAAAAATAAAATAGTTCTGTCATGGTGATGGCCACTTAAGAAAAAAAATACTTTTAGCAGATTTTTCCCTTAATTTTTAAAAAGTTTGTAGGAATTTGGCTCGAAAAATGGTATAGAACCAATATTATTTCAAATTAAATTTACTATAAATATTGTTATATACAATTATTCTCTATCATGAATATTAACCGAGATATTTGCATTTTTCAGTTTTGAGCCTTCAGCAAACCCCCACATCTATTCATGTCATATTAACAATAAGCACTTATTTCATGAACCACTTCATTACAAGGTTAAATACCAAATATTGTAGTCGTATCTGTCGGTGCATACCGTCGTCACTGGCTGATGATCGAGTACAGTTGGCATTGTGCTATCTATAGGCATCATCTTCAAGCCGTCTAGAGTTGTACTCATTCACATTGACATTTTTCGATCTGATCCATTAAACATGAGATAATTTTAAATGATGTGCAATGTGGTACCCACATAGGATTTTTTTTTTTTTTTTTTTAAAATGTATGAGTAATACATAAAACAAGTCTTTTCTTGCATATTCTAATAAACACATCCGAATATGAAGAAATTTTTTGATGCATCATAGCCTTTTCTAATGGATTATCTTAATTAATAGCATTTATTATATTTCAGGTGCAGCTCTGGTGGAGATCTAAATAGGCTGTCTTCCCCTCGAGAGAATCTCACTTCATGCTGTCTCCAATCAAATATATATACATTTATATATATATATATATATAAATAATTTTCAAAGTCTTTAGGCGCTGGACGCCTAACGACATTTGTGTGACAAAAAAATATTAAAAACCCCACAAAAAAAATATATATATATAATTTTTTTTTCTTTTCACTAAGCTATATTTCTTCTTCGAGTAATTATTAAAGTTGTGATTCAATATCATTCAATTGTGAAATTTTGGGCGGAAGGTGAAGAGTAAAGCATATTAACTCTTCATCAACTCCTTTATTGACAACTCTACATGACTAAGTTTGCATGAAGGACTTCAATAAAACTTGAACAAGTTTGGAGAAAAAAGGTTGTACAAAAGTCGGCTGATTGTATCAAAGAGACTTGATTCCATAAGAACCAGTTTGCATATCAGTTAAATTCTCCAAAACTAGCCACACAGTCTGATATAGTAGTGGAGCTGACTCTTGAGTAGATATTATAATCGTCTTGCTAGAATGGAAGTTAGTGAGCGTTCCTATTCGAATAATGGAGTTGAATAAGGGGATTTAGTGTCCTTTGCAATTCATGTTCCGCCAATCTATTCACAATCTTCAAGTAAGTGTCTAGATGATTGTTTAGTTGCATTTCTATATGTATGCTCTAGTCGCAAACATATATAAATCGACTTTTGAGAAATATGTATAGTTGATTTTAAAAAATAATGCGTGTTCTCAACATAATGCAGGGTCTGTTTTTTAAGAAGTAAAATAACATTGACTTAAAATCTGATGGAGTCAGTCGTCCATCTTTCCACACCCCCATCCCCTACTATTTATCTTTCTTTTTATTACTCTTTCAAATTTTTGCATGGTCATTATTTTTAATGTTTGGAAAAGTCATGATAATGAGTTTTTTTTTGGGGAGAATATATTTTGGATTAATTGCTGAATGAGTTGATTGTGCACCTTTGATATTCGAATGCAAATCACAATAATATTCCTTTGTGTATTTGGAAATATTTAAATGAATAAATAACTTACAATTTTACTCCCTATCGTTAACAGAAAGAATAAATTTTAAGAATATATATTTTTACTCCCTAGTAATAAGTTTCTCGACCAAAATATTCTATTGTATAAGAGTTCATTATCATGGTTTTTTCTTTCTCAATACTACAATGACTTCTAGCATTTCGAATTATTTTTTAAAATTAATAATTTATTTCTTTTTTAATATATAAGTATAAATTAAAAGTATTACTATAAAAGGATTAGAGAAACCGCATATTGTTTTCCAAAATAGTGAAAAGTTGAAGAAAATGCTTGAGTGTTATTATTTTCTTAAGGCTGACGTCGGCTTTTGGTACTGTTTATCCTCGCTTCTACTTTCTTTTTATTTACCATCAAAGTCTTAATTAGTTACCAAATGTTACCAAATCCAAACAAAATATTGTTTTTAAGAAGGCATTAACTCGATGAGGATAGTTTGCTTGTTTTTATTATTATTGTTTTTTTATCCAATACAGTGTAATTTAAAATCAGGAATAATGAAAAACATATCTATTCTCCACGGAGAAACCAGTCTCTCTTATTTCGAAGTATTACTCACTATAATTTATATGATTTAAGACAATTGCTGATGTGGGCTTCGAACTTAAGACGTTGATTTCGTAATGTTAAAACGGCTTTCCTTCTACAATTATGTAATAATAAAAGATTTTCCTAAGAACAGGTTAACCCTTAGGGCAATTATTAATACTTTCCAATGCTGATCAACAGATATAATTAGAGTTTCTTATGTGCCCTTTCCTATAACATAACTAATTTTAAGCTACACAACTGTCAAAATGGTGGTTATAGAAAAGATGATTAAGTCAAATCCAGAATTCTCCTTAAACACTAAACATTCAAAAATAAAGTTGTACATTTAAAATCAAAACATTCTTCAGATATGAAGGCTGAGGTGGTGGATGAAAAAGTGATTTCCACAGCCCGAAAAAAATTTTACTGTTATTTGGAAAGTTAACTTACATTTTTTTAATAAAATGAAAGTTGACTTTACAATTGAAATATAAGTTTTGTATCAATTAAATAGGACAAAGTGTTTTCAGTAGGCTAATAGTTTGCTAATTAACTTCAAATATTTATTTATTAGGACAATTTAAGTAAATGTATGTTTTCCAATATCATTCTATGAATAAAAAGTAGACAATGCCTTGAAGGCTTAAAAGCAAAATTCTGGCCTATCAAATATATATAAAGATAATTGGAGACCATTAGGCAGCTTCAAAACACCCTTCCCTTATTACAGAAATTATTTATGGTCTCAGACTGAAGAATTATTCTTTTTAAATTCAAGTAAAAGTTTTCTTTTCAATAAAAGAATTGTACAACAAACTTTTCAGCTTCCTAAAATGTGTTCGTTTATTATTTTTTTAATTTTTCATTTTTTTCCAAATTTTTTGTCGTTTTTTGTTTCACTGATCTGATTTTTTCGTTTATCATTCTGATTTTTTTAATATAGAATTTGAATCATTGTATATATTCAAACTTTTTGAATGGTTAATAAATACTTATTAACCAGAGACTTTGTATACATCAATTTTGATGGGCAGAAGGAGTCTGCAGATTAATTTTGTTGAAGGAGTTGAACTTTGGTTACAAATAAAATTTTGGAATTTTTTCCTAAGTAAAAATATGCTTTTAATAGTAAGAGTAAAAGTGAAAAGGTTAATTAGGGCAGTCTTGGTCACTACCTGTAGTCAAATGATCCATCTAGATAGGTCTCTTCAAAACTTCTGACTACATTTTTACTTAATCAAAATTTGTATATTTTAATCTATTGAATAAATAAATAAGTACAATAAGTTCTCTAGTAGTCCTTACTTAGGCTTCATCTATTTTTAAGTGGGGAGGGGGAGGGAGGGAGGGGGAGAATATTTTGAAGCTTTATTGAGATAGTTGCTTTATCAAAGAATCTGTGATTTAAGTTAAGTTTTATTGGGAGATATGAGGGTGTGGGGGGGGGGGTATATTTACAGAGGGATATACATGCTATATTTATTTCAGTTATATATTACCTGAAAAACCTTAAATGAGGATCTGGATATGCAAGATGGTTGGAGCGGGAGTATTTTGTGAATAGCTAGAATTGTAGTATAAAATGTTTCGAAGGAGGTTTGTGAATAGTGTGTGGGAGTGAGGTGCATAAGTTTGTGATAGGTCCAGGGGAAAATAAAATATAGTGTCCACTCTAAGGGAAACTAATTTTTCCTGAAAGCATGGTTATTGATAGATGCTTGCACTATATACAGAATGTTTCAGCATGAGATACCACACCATATATTTATCAAGGTAAAAAATATCCAATGGCCACTTTTTACATTTTAATTTGTTCTTTTTTTCTTTAAATAATGCGATAAGTTATTGATTTTTTTTCTGAGCTTGACACAATATGGAATTATTAATGTTAGGTAGAATCCATAATATCCCTAAAATTTTGTTTATATTTTGTACACAGACATGCTCCATATCCATAAACTTATGGAACTAAGTAAATGCAGAGCTTCTCATTGAGGAAGAATACGAGGCCTTTTATTTTATTTCATGCTAACCACTGTCCAAATACAATATTTTCTACCTCTAATACGTTTAGCATTGTTTTAAAATAAAGAAAAGCATTGTTGCCCTGGCATTGAATGTATTAATAACAGTGAGCGATACACATTATTATTAAATAAAGCTCCGAAAAGTCTCTAAAGGGTTATTCCTGTTTATAATATTATTCATAATTTAAAGATGACTCAATTTTTGCAATGTTTTGAGTAATTTCTTATATAATAAGAAAATAAATGTGCTTATAGCGTTAAATAGTTATTGCCAATTTTATTATTCCAAAAGAGCGTATTATCAACTTATAAATTTATTGTTTTAACTATGTTTATTCGTAATTTAGCTTAACTCTTTCCGAGTAAATTAAGTATAAAAGAGCATCCACTTTCATAAATTATTTTTATTAAAATAGTGATTTAACAATGTGAAGTAAGATCTGATTTAAGTTAATTTTAACTCAAACATTGTTAACAATCTAGGCGGTATATTATTTATTAATTGTATATTTATATTAATTTGAATAGGCAGCTTTGACAATTATCAAACTTAGTAAGAAAGTAGATAGAATTTAGTTAGAGTGAAATTATTCCTTTTCCTTAGTTTAGAAAGAGTTCGGTGAATGTGGTGCTATTTCTAGCAATTTTATTACCTGATTTAAGAATTAGAAATTTTTGTATAGATTTAATAAAAACTAGGGCTAAGTACTTCTGTTGCCAAATAAATAAATTATCAAATAATAAAATTTACGGATGACATATCAAATAAATCTCGACGCCCACATCAGCAAAAGGCCGACGTCCATTGTTTTCTTGTGTTACCTAATTATTATAATTGTGTTTAGTGAATTTTGTTTTCCCTTTTTTTTTTTTTTACTTTAGTTTCTAAGATCTGCACTGGCTGCAGGTCTTTAACCTTAGATTATTTTACACGATAACAGTGTTCTATTAATATTTCTTTTTCTAATTTTAATATTTATCACTTTAAAAAGTAAGACCTCAAACAGATGTTTTAAGGGAAGAATCTAAGAGAATTTGTTTTAGCACAAAGAAACCACACTAGAAGTATGAATTTGTGAGGCAACAAAAATTTGTGTACCTGTTAAACAAAACAAAACAAAAAAATAGACCAAAGTATCTATTTAAAAAAGAATTGTTTTTGTTTTTTAAATATAAGGAAAAAATAACAAAAAAATATATATATACCAATTTAGTTCTATATTTGTATTATTTGTTTTTTCTTTAAGCTTGTACGAAATGTTTTTGTTATAGGTTAGGAGAAATGTAAACTATGGCCTTAGAAATATCTTTGTGTAGTAGATTTTACATACATTTGTCTGAGGGGAGAAGATCTTTTTAGGTTCTGGAAACTGCATGACTCATTTGTGTGCACCTACAATATGCATTTTATCCTTCACTAAATGTTCTAATCACATTTACAAATGGCACGGCGATAATCAGAGTCCCTTGTTTTTGAAGAACTGTGTTTCATTACATGGTTTCACTTATTTACTAAGAGTCGTTGGCAAAGTCTTACTTTAACTGTCATTTTTAAATTTATTGTAAAGACAAAATTTGTATAGAAATTTCTAATTCTATTTCTGGTTATTGTTTTGTGAAGAAGAAATAAAATTGTAAACATTTACTTAATTTGTTATTTGATTTGTCATATTGTTCTATTGAAATGAACAGCATGGGTCACCAGTAAAACCAATTAAGTTTTTTTTTTATAATTTAAGCTCTAGCAGTTAATGTCCAGGTTTTCGTTTTTCATTTTGGTTTCTCACAAATCCATAAAGAGTTAATATTTTTTTGTATGTTTTTTGACAAAGAAAAGTATTAAAAATTTTCACTTAATTCTAATATGGGCTATTTTTTTTTTATTTAGACTGTCACTTTAACAGTCAATGTCATATTGACTTAAGAAATATTACACTTTTTTTCCTCATGCTGTCTGTTTTAACTTTTTGTTTCAACATAATGAGGTTTAGTATATAAGTTAAAATGAAGCCAATAATATCTTGAAAACCATTATAATGTCTGATATCCTTTGTTTGCATTTATCAAAAGAGTTTAGTGTCTGTTATAAGTGTATTCACAAAGCTGAAAATACGCCATACATTTATTTTAATTCTTGTAACCGTTTCATTTTCTTTGACTTCAAATTCATTGTTCAGTAGAGTCTCATTAATCCAATCCACACAATAAAGACAACAGATTTTTGGAAAGATGTAAAATATTAGTACGATTTTATAAATCAAGGTGTAAATTCTCACAATATCTCAGTTAATGCTGGAGGGTATGCATGCTCATACTGGTTTATCATTGATTTCATGATTGATTGATGGCTCTCTACCAATATCTGTCCTCGTCTGGGATTTCTCTATTCTTCATGATGGAGATGGCACTAGAAAACCACTACATGTCCTTCTGTCCCTTTGCTTCCTCCATCATATAAGTCCGGGTTTCCTGTTACGGGAAATTTTGCTATAAGAAGATAGAACAAATGTAAAGTCAATGAGATTGAATTACATTCAAAAGCTGAAAGAAGAGTGCAGTGATAAAGTCCAGTTTTAAAGCCAATAAACAGTTTGGTGTTGTAATGCACCGTTAAACAATGAACAAATCATCATCTTTTACATCGCCTTCTGCTTTTCAGTTTGATAAAAGAACTTTGTCAATTTCCCAAAACACAGTTTGTATAATAAGTTGTTTTCCAAGCTAATGGACGATTTTCTGAGCATTCTCAAAGTTCCATGTGGCACTGATGATTTGAGTAGAATTAACATTTGGAGTATACTGTTTTACCTCTGTTGATAACTTAGGACAATATGGTTTGCAGCAGCAAAACGAAAGACAATTTCACAGAAGTATGTTCGAGAAATAGCTGTGAAACCTGGAAATAGCAGTCGTTGGATTATAGAGATTTTACTGTAACATGTTCATAAGTGTTTTCAATAATCCTTTGTACATGCACTTTTATTTTAACACTATCTCTGCTGCGTAGTCGATCTTGTCATAGGATAAGATATAAGTGAAGCACTGGTTGTTAAAGAGCTGTTACTATTAGTAGGAGAATAGCTACGGACGACATATCTTATACCTCTCACAAGTCTGTTATATATTAGTCACAAGCATTATTGTATAGTACGTGATTGTAAAGAAATTCTTTAAAAATAAAACAAAATTATTAGTTTAGAGAAAGTTAGAATTGAGTGTACAGCTGGCTGTTACAAACTGTGGTTCTTTTTCATACTCTTCGATTATGTCCCTTGAGACATGTGTTTGTTTGTAAATTTGTTTACCCGTAAGTGTACACAGAAGATCTGGGTGTGAATTGTATATACACTGTGTAGACAGGTGAATTCAAATCGGAATGTATATGTGTTTCTTTTAAGAAAAAATAAATAAATAAGGTAATGCATAATTAAAACTTATCGAAAATTCTTCGAAAAAATTGTTTTGGAAATTTGATTAAAGAGAAAATAACCTTGGTCTCTCCCTCCCTTTATCAAATTGTGTATAGATAGAAGTGTTTACAAAAAATATATATATATAAAATCTGTAGATCTTACTAGTTTGTCGACCCATGACTTTGGCAAGTCAGCTGTCTTAAAATAAAGTCTATAAACTATACTCAGGGATAGAGTGTGAGCAGCTGACTAGCAGAGCGGGCCGATAAACAACAATGAACCAAGAGTTTTACCAACCTGAGGCCTACTGTAATTACCCTTACTTTTGTAGTATAACCTTTGTCCCCCTTGAAAGAAAATAAAAAATTAAGAAGAAACATTAATTCATCCTGAATTTCTTAAGCTTCGTGTCGGGCCGTACTTTGTAAATACCCAAATTAAGCCCTATGATTGTATCTGTGTCAAGTAGTTTAAAATGTATATAATTTCCCAGAGGTACCCGGGTCGACCCGGGCGCCATATTGTGTTTCCTCTCCTTGGGAGCTGACAATTTGATGCATCCCGTCTATCTGAAAACAAATCGTGTAAAATAAAATATATATATAAAATTACTGGTTTTTATTGTACCACCTCACTCCCTTTTAGATTATAACAGTCCGATAAACTCGGATCATTTTGGAGCAGAGAGGTAAGCTATCCTTAGGACTTTCTTCTGAGATGCTGGACCGTAGATTGCAGTTTGAGAGAGTGAGCTGTATCCGAAGTGCCCTTTGACAAAGGAGAACGTAAGAATGTGGAAAATATAATAGGAGAGATAACGAGGGGTAAAAATAGACATAGAATTATAAAACTGAATAAAAATTACATATAACATCTAATAGGGATAACAACAAATCAAAATTAAAATTAATAGAAATAATGAAATGAAATGTATTTATTTCCATTAAATGTTAATTTTACGCGATAGGATACATCATATAGTTTTGTTTTCTATGAAATATTTTCTAATGTTATGTCCATTCATTTCTTTACATATTACTGAATGGCTTTTATTCTTATATTCATTGTAAAATTAGTTCATATTCATGGATACATTTTATAAAATCTACCAATTAAGTAATTATATATAATAAATTAATTTCATTGAAAATCTTAATACGACTTTAAATATAATATAGCATAATTATTTTTAATTTATTGGCATGCAAATTTATTAAAGTATGACAAACTTCTTAAATGATGAGAAACTTGCCTCTACGTTAAAGAGACAATGCACCTGTTCATAATTATTTTTATGAACAATATTTTATAGTTTTATTTAATAACGGGACATTTTTGGTAGTATTCATTTTGTGTGTAAAGATATACATGAAGATATTTAATTTATTTTGAAGCAATAATATGTTTTTATAGATTTAATAAATTTTGGTAGTGTGTTACTCCTCAATATGATACACATGTCTATGATACGAAATATTTATGTTTTCGATCTTGCATTATGGATTATATACTAAACCATTTCTGTAAAACAAATGGAGAATTTTTTAGTCTCAAAGAATAAAAAATATAAAAATTCACCATAACTTTGTTTAAATGATATATGCTAAAAATTAATTAGTCAAAATTCTCGTGTAGTTTACATTTATATTTGAAATAAATAACAAAGATATTTTCCAGTGAAAATAAATAACAAATGAGGTATGGGTAGGGGGCAAGACTTATAACCTCACTAATCCTAACTTCTGTCATGTGCATGTTTGTGGAAAAACCAATGACCCGATTCTTCATTTCATGCCTACATTACAACCCTCACTACTAATTATTCCAAAAAATGTTCATATAGATTAAAATCAAAGAAGAGTTAATAGCAACCAACATATAGAGTTGTGTTGAGCTCTGTTTAGTCTTTTGTGCCTTTTAAAATTGTTGACTTCAGCTATAGTTCTTAGAGTATATATTGTTTATACTTCGTTATAAAACAAAAGTGCATATAACAAAAGTTTCTTTAAACAACAAAATAAACAACTTTTGTTAGGTACATATTTGCCGAAAAACCAATAGGAAACGAAATATCGCAATTTTTTGTTTCAGACCTCTCTTATAACAACAGATAAATAAACGGAGAATATTAGTATAGCCTATAGTCTAAGTTGGGTTAGTAGTAATATACGTACCTAGTTTCATAAAATTTGGTTGAGTAGCTTGGGCATTAAAAGTTAACAACTCCTGATAAAGTTTTTTTAACGCATATATTGTTTATACTTCATTATATGACAAAAGTGTATATAATAAAAGTTACTCTAAATAACAAAATAAACACCTTATGTTATATGCATGTTTGTCAAAAAGCCAATAGGAAACAAAATTACGCGATTTTTCATTTCAGGCTTCCCTTATTACCCACACTCCTGCTCACCCCTTGAAAAGTTAATATAGGTTACATTGATGGAAGAGTAGATGCCAATACAAGTACTGAGTGTTTTAGTTTGGTTCAGTCTTTTGTGCCCAATAAAATTGTTGACTCCCGCCATAGTTTTAGTGTATATATTGTTTATACTTTGTTATGCGTCAAAAGTGTATATAACAATTAAAAGTCCGTCACGCAGGGGCTGCGTAAACTAAGCAGATTTCCCACGTGAAGCTTTACAATAGAGAAATCCGCCTAATAACAGCTGTAGTAGGAAGGGATCTCTAAACCTATTCACGAGGGACGAATAGTTCTGGAAACGGCCACCAGAGCTCTCGGCGGAGAGTCCGGAACATGGTGGGGTTCCGTCGACCACACACACAATACAAATGCAAATATCTCGGTTAATATTCAAGATACAGAATAAATGTATAGAACAATATTTATAGTACATTTAATTTACAATAAGATTGATTCTATACAATTTTTCGATCCGACGCATAATAACGGAGATATTTTGAATTTTCAAAAATCCCCCCTCTAAACCCCCCCTCCCACTGGTCCGATTTCAGCCATTAACGAACTTGATCTTTTTTTTTACGTAAAACGCTTAAATATGAAGTTTGGTAACGAACAAAAAAAAAAAACGACCGCTAGAGCGTTAACAGACATATATATATATATATATATATATATATATATATATATATATATATATATATATATATATATATATATATAATTTTGAACGGACCTCATTTTCGTCATCTCCTGGGTAGGATCGATGGACATTTGAGGAAATTTTTCAAAACTCGCGTCATGAGTACGACCTCAATAGCTGATTTCCCTTAAGGGAAATCTGCTAAAAGCTACTTTAAATAACAAAATAAAACAACTTTGGTTATGAGCATGTTTGTCGAAAATCCAGTAGGAAACAAAATATCACAATTTTTTATTTCAAGCTTCCTTTTAACCCACACACCTGCACATCCCTAGAAAAGTTAATATAGGTTATTTTGATGTAGGAGTAGATACCAATTCGCATACTGAGTTTTGTTTAGTTCATTACAGGTTTTTGTGCCCAACAGAATTGTTGACTCCCGCTATAGCTTTTAACATATATCTCGTTTATACTTTGTTGTACAACAAAAGTGTGTATAACATAAGTTACTTTAAATAACAAAATAAACAACTTTTGTTATGTACACATTTGGCAAAAAAAAACAATAGGAAACGAAATATTGAGATTTTTCATTTCAAGCCTCTTAATTCTTCAACTACTAATAGGGAACAAATTAAACATCAAAGGCTCTTCAAAGCAGAACAAAATAACCATCGATGTTAAGAAAGGGGTAGCCCAGGGTATGCCACTATCTCCAGTAATATTTAGCGCTGCAATAGATTTTATTCTCCAAGAACTATCTGAAAATGAAATCGCTACTGCTTATGGTTACCCACTTGTAAATGGCTTACCAAATCTTACTGTTTGTGGCTTTGCAGACGATATTGCCATTAAAGCAAAGAATGAAGAGTCTGCTGAACATTTACTGGGTCTTGCTGTGGATTGCCTTCATAAAATTGGGTTGGAAATAAACAATAACAAGTGTAAGGCCACCAAAATAGAAAAGGGCATTCTGAAAAAAGATATTATTTCAACAATTGATGGCATTAAAATTGATTCCATAGGTAACAAGGAAAAAATAAAATATCTCGGAATTAATTTTGAAGAAGAAATAAGACTTGACGAACCAAATATAATAGACACACTTGTTAAAAAATTAAACTTACTTTGTTCCAGCCCTTTAATGAAGGCAGATCAAAAACTAAATATTATAAATCAGTATATATGGCCCACTATAATTTATCCACTCCAATGTGCTCCTCTGAAAGATCTAAAGCCATCATTTCTTGTGAAAATAGACAAAGTCATCAGAAGCTGTATAAAAGAAATTCTCTCTCTTCCTTCTGACACTCCTGATACGATGATCTATGCACCAAGAAACCTGCGAGGATTGGGCTTGTTCAGGGCTGAATGGGAAGGATTTCTTCAACACCTCAATATTTGCCTGACCCTCATCAATGATAATAACGACTATGTGATGGCTTCAAGAAACATTGAAGAAGAAATAGCCCAATGCTTCAACGGTTTGCATGTAGAAAAAAAGGCTAAAATTGATGTGAGAAAAATTCGCCAGGAACTCAGAGAAAACTCGTTTATCGAATGGAGTTCCCTCCCATCCAAAGGGAAAGGAGTCATCAATTTTAAAGAATGGAAGCCTAGCAACCAATGGGTATCTACGAAGAAGGGCCTTTCCTGTTCAGAGTGGTCGACGGCTATCAAAATGAATGTCAATCTGATTCCTGTGCACTCAATCCCTGGTAGGAACCTAGGATCAACCTGCTGCCGCCATTGCAGTGAGATTGAAACCCTACCTCATGTCCTAGGTTCTTGCAAATGGGGAGAGTTGATGCGCAACAGCCGTCACCATAAAGTAAGATCAGACATAGCCCAACTAATAAAAAGATACCACAGAGATTGGGAAGTCTATGAAGAGGTTGCATGCATATCTTCTGATGGGTCGCCGAAACGGGCAGACATCATAATCATAAAAAGAATCGAAAACGAGGTAGTCATCCTAGATCCCACAGTAAGGTTCGAAACCAATATCAACCAGTCAACAGAAGTGGACGAGGAAAAGAGGAAGATTTACGAACCTTGCTGTGGGTACTTCAAGGAAAAATACGCTATTGAAAGATGGAGCGTCAAAGGTCTCCTGATAGGTGCAAGAGGTGCAATATCCCAAAGGACGGCCGAAACTCTAAAAGAATTGGGATTATCCACGAACGACCTCCAGAATTTATCAACAGTCGTTATAAAACATTCAGCAAGAATTATAAATTATCACTTAAACAAATAAAGGCACGATGCAAAGCTGCACTCCTCTCCACATGGCCCTATCAAAATTTAATACAAATTTCCTGTTTTAAAAAATGTTTTTTTAAAAAAAAAAAAAAGATCTTTTTTTTTTTTAACATTACCCAGTTGGGCAGATTAGGAGGCTGTCCCTGAGGGGAACCCTCCAGAAGGAGGGCAGCTTGTTTGTTTGTTTTTTTTTTTTTTGTTTTTTTATAGGATAGTTGGGTATCAGTTATAAGAAGTACTCAATCAATCAAAAGATGAGTATATTTGTGTAATTTTATTTACAAAAGTAGTTTATAATATTTATTTAGTTATTTATTGTGGAGCGTTCGCTAACAGGCGATATTGCTCATAAAAAAACAAAAAAGAATGAATATAAACTAAAGAGAACATTAACAGGAAAAATATAATAAATGTCTCAAATGTTCATACAATTATTTAATGCAATTTATTTAATTGTAAATTATACTAAATAAATTCCTATTTCCTTGGGGAGAATTGAACTCGCCACTCAAGGTTTACCATGTGAAATTAAACCCAAGCTTTAACCTGAGCCCCTATTTAAGCATATAACAATAAAGATAAATTCTAGACATATTTTAATTAATTTATTTTACATTTGGCCCATTAGATTCATTTTTAAGTTAAGAACATAAAATCTTAATTGATGTCATCACACAACGTATTTGCATGTATCTCACACAGCAATAGTTCAATAAAACAATATTTACTATTTAAACTTCAAATGCAGTGGTTTATGAAATAACAGCTTATTGTTAATATGACATGAGTCGGAGTGGGGATTTACAAAAGGTTAAAACTAAAAATGTAGATACCTAGGCTAATATTCAAGATAGATAGAAAAAAACTACAACATATAAATAACAACATTTACAGAAAATAAAATTCTCAATATTATTTGTTCTATAAAATTTTTCATTTACAGGAAGTAAATATTAGTGATCTGAGGAAAGTAACTTCGACTTTTTTCAGTAGTCTGCATACTAAATTTTCCTTTTAAACTAAACAAGAACATATTACACGTTTAGTTTGAATTTTGTATGTAATATCTTTCAGGAAAATGCAGGTGTAACACCACCACGTTTCTCAGCTATCCATATGAGACAATGGCTTGGAGTATTTTTACTTTCATAGATATTTTGTTGTTTGTAGCAAAAATTAAGCAACAAATAACCTAAGCTGTAAAAAATATGTAAGGTAGCATTTCATTTAAATTAACAAATTTACTTGGAATCAACTGCCACTAAACTGCCTCAATAACATTGAACAGAAACTTCAATATGTATCTTTGTCTTCTAGTTCCAATCCCAATAAACAATGGAGATTTTTTTACATCAAATGTGGGATATCACATTTTCAAGTTTTTCAATAAGTTTCATAATAAGAAAAATATTTAGTCTAAATTTACTGTCACAAGTGTTACAGTCAAAAATATAATACCGAGTGAAATACTACAAAAGAAAAACGTTTTATTGTTTATTAAAATGATTTCCATGATCTACAATTATTTTTGCATTGCCATACTTAAGTTATTTTTGACGGCTTGAATACTAAAAAAATCACCAGAACAGATTACAACGTGGAAGTTATCAAAATAAAAGTCTTATCAAGACCATAGGGGAAAAGGAGGGTGAAACTTCTTGGGCATATCCTGAGGCATAACGATTTCATCACGAATATATTTGAAGGTAAGGTCCTTGGACAAAGGGGAAGAAGGAGGCCTAGAAAATTTTTATTTGAAAACATCCAACATCTTATGGATTTCATTGGGTATAGTAATTTGAAAAGTGCAACTTCCTATAGAATACAATGGTTGCAACTACAAGGCATAGCTTTTAGATCAGAATTATGTTGATGATAATGTATGCAATAAAGTCGCCAGCTTTAAAAGCATTGAGTAATACTTGTGAAAATTTTAAAATTTAATTATTTTTAATTTAGGATATAAAAATGCCAGAATGAGCAGCTTCTCGACAAAATGTTCCACTGGAGAGGTGCTTATGTTTTTTTTTTTTTTTTTTCTTTTTTTTTGTTTTTTTTTCATTTCTTAGAATCAAAAGAACTGGGTAAATGAATGTTTTAACCTGTGAGACATGACATCAATTTTCATTAAATTCACCAATAAAGTAAATAATAAATATTAGAAAATAATTCTACTGTGGCTCAGCATGAAAAACAATTAAATAAAAATATTGATAGATGTGACAAGACATCAAGTGAGCAAGAAAAGTAGTTAACTAATAATAAAAATCTTATATTCACAATCTTTTCAAATTAAAATAAAATATTCAAAAACAAAAAAAAAAAACCTTAATACTTATGTTTTATAAACATATATATTTAATAAATGGGATATTGAAGCTTACAAATAAAAACAGCTTGTCACAAATGTGCATTTAGAAAGGCAAATTTTAAATTTTAATAACAAAACTGATCACAATACCAATTCGAGATATAAATATTTTTGGATTTTTTTACTTGAATCTTTATCACCTCATAAATTTTAACTTCTCATTTTCACAATTCATGACGACAAGCTTCCACCTACGGATGTTTCAGGTTTAAAATTGAAATGGTATATATTAAAAGTGACTGTTTTCTTTTTTCTTCCTAAGGTTTAAGATGGAATGACTCAGTTTTTAAAATACCGAGTCTTGGCTTGTTTTTTCTCTGTACTCTTTGAGCATCCTACGTATTTAACACAATAATTCCAATAATTGTCTACTTCCATAAAAAATGTCAACGAATAAAAATAAGTAAAATATAAAATTATCGACAAAGTAATTAAAAGTAATATGTTGAAATTGGAATAGAAAAACTCTGTCTCACATATGAGTCCGTGGATTACAGTGTATTCTTTTTCAAACGAGAAATATTTTAGATCCAACTCGAAATTGCTCGAACTGCCAATATATATTTGACTATCAGATGATGTAAAACAATAAGAAAGAAAATACGATATCACAATATGATACATGAGAAAGCATATAAATATACAAAGAAAGTGACTGACGAGTTTCCAAAACTTTTCTTGTCTCTTTTTGGGAATTTTTAAATATTTCAGAACAACTGTCGGTACCTTCTTCACAAAGGCATAATTAATCTCGATGAGGCTGGTAAATCCACTATAGAGATAGAGATGAATCAATTTCTGCCTGTTGTATTTTACTTCAGGTTGAGTGTCTTTCAATGAGCAGTGTTCAGCTTCGCGACAGTCTTCAAAAGAGATATTAAAACTTTTCAGTGTGAAATTTAAGTCTTCTGCTGGATAAATTATAATATAACCAGAAATGAACATTATTAAGCCGCCATCTAGCAAGAGTCTGGCAAGCAGCATCGTGGCTTGAGCTCAAATCAAAGATTCCTGACTCCATCTGCCCTTCATCCATAACTTCTACCCCTTCCCTCCTCTCCCACCCCCCCCCATCACGCTCTTATTCTCTCTCACTCTCTCTCTCTCTCTCTCTCTCTCTCTCTCTCACTCTCTCTCTCTCTCTCATGCACACTTAAAATGGTCAACACTACCTCCCTTAATCAAATACTGAGAAGCTGAGATTGCTGACCCCATTTCCTTCCTGTTCGGTAGACAAAGGAAACCATTTATAACAAAGTAAATAGTTTTTTTCACAGTCACTACTTTCAAGTTAAATATTTGTTCCTGAATCAACAATTCCAAATTTTTTTCATGACAAATAAAAATAAAATTTACACAATGCAGGCCCTGATGAAAAAGGTCGAATAAGATTTTTAAAATGTTTTTATTATTATTTAATTGACAATACATTCTTTTGGTTTAGATCATTGCCGTTCATCAAATTTTTGCAATATTTTATATTATTTCCCAATATAAGAGACACTACAATCACTTCATTGGAATTTAAATATAGTCTGTAATTATTTTGCCCCAGCCATTTAATGGTTAAGCGTTTATTTTATATTATACTTCGTTGTAAATTCATGGACAGCTCATGCTGTTTTGTTATTTTCTTTTAGTGCAGCTTCTTCTCTATCTTAAAAGTATTAATAATTTTGATAATATTTTGGAATTTTCAATCTGACCCCCCCCCCTCCTCCTGGTGTGATTTCAGCTTTTAATCAGCTAGATTTTTCTTTTGGTATGAAATGCTCTAATCTCAAAATCTAAATATCCAACATCAGTTATGAAGCATGTTTTTGATCAGACTCATAATAATAGTCCCCTTCCCTGTTTAAATTCTCACTTACAAAATGTCAGTGTGGTTAAGACTGGAGGGCAGATTAAAGTTGTAGTCTGCATACTGATACTGGCTAATAGTCTATCAATAGTCGGCCGATGCGGGCTACCAAGAGATGGCTATTAACTACTCTGGTCTTGAAACAAATTGTCTTCACACATGCCTTTACTAGTTTGAATGGAATTTTGCTCATGATGCAGAAGGCAACGGGGAACCGTATCACCCTCTTACTCCCTTGTTCTTTCCATGAAAATGAGGTTTACATGTTCATGAGATCAATTACAAGGTGGTTAGGTGCAGCCTGTAAATACCACAAAATAATGGAGATATATGACATTTTTTATATTGTCAAAACGTGACCTCAATTCAATCTTCAGGGGAAATCGCATTTATTTTCCTCTACATGTTTCGACACCATTTCAGGAGTAGTATTATTCATATAAAAAGATTTGACATTACCACCGAGGTGGTAAAGACCAACAAAAATAGAGATGCACAACACCAATCAGCTGATAACATCAATAAATTATAGTAATGAACAGTATAAAAATCGATGACATAAAAAGTTTCAAGTTTTGATAAATTGATTCCAGAAGAAGGAATCTACATCTAATCGACCTGCTGTTTATTATCTTTGGCCGACCGTTCTTTGACATTTAAACATTAATTTAACTTTTACGAGGTAGATATTTTAGATAATGACAAAACGTAACCAAATGGAAGATAAAAGAAAGTACCCACATTATTAAAAGCAAACAATATGTAGTGAACAACATCTATTCAATACATTAGCATTAAAATGCCTTACGAAAAAGTACAGCATCAAATTCATAAGTTCCTTCAAGGGGTTTTGTGGGGGAAAATAAGAGTTCTGGGATGAGAAGGAACAAGCAATAATCTTTTAGAGTTTTCTACAGAGTATTAGACATTCCCAAATATTCAAACAATTTTAATTTCAAACGCCCTAGGCAGTAACAAAGTATGTTCACAATTTCTCATAATAAAAATGCATGTACGAAACATGTGGGTTCTACTCAATCTGATTCAGAGGATGGGATGGAATGGGATATATAGGGTTGGCTACTAAGTAAATACGGATTTTTGTGGAAATTAAAAAAAAAATGGTATTTTATAAAGAAATGTAATTAATATATTATGTGTTGTCTAATATTATCAATGTCTTTTTGCCATCTTTCTGGCAGCATCATGTTTCCATGTACAAAAAACGTTTGATAATTAGTTTCGAAAAAGCAATACAAGTTTTAAACTCGTCATCATTGTTAAATTGTTCTATCATTTAAAAAGTTTTGAAAAAGAATGAAACAAATAGTAATCTGATGCAAAGTCTGGTCTCTAAGCAGATGTGGCAACACATAACTTTTTGTGCTTCTGAAGCGTTTTTTCCTTTACTGAAATAATAAAGGAGAACATGACGAAAATGTTCATTCTATGCCTCCATTTCAAACCAAATGTAAATACTAAACTATATATCTGATCACTGTGAATTTTACATGGAGTAATAAAGTTCAAACAATAATAAGGGAGATTCAGTTTTCAATAAGGGAAAAAAGTAAACATTGCTATTAGAATCGCCTACAAGTAAAATTCGAAGTAACTTAGTGGCCAACCCTAGAGATTATTTAATTTTAATACTTTGTTTAGATCAAATAACACTAAAAAATGCATAAAATATTCCTATATATTAAAAAGAAGAATTTATTTTAAATTTACTAGAAAAACTTTGCACCTAAAGTAAAATTATTGTTCATTTAAACCAATTTGTTTTGCAGAGAAAGAAAAATAAGTGTTCCATAATTTTGTTACTAAATTCTAGTTAAAAAAGGTTTCATACAACATTGAATTACTATTTTCAGGGCTCAGATTAGCCATGTGAGTTGTGAGTTAAGGTGTCGGTCTCTATCTCACTTGGTAAGCCTAGAGTTGTGAGTTTGATTCTGGAAAAGAGTGGTAGCCTGCAGATAAGCCTTCCCAATTAGCACAAAGTGGACTTAATAATAACAATATTATTTCTTCATCAGAGCCCTTCCTCTTCTAACAGAAATTACATACCAGCTTTATAAAAATATATTGCATTGACATATACGGCACTAAGTTCTTCAAATTAAAAAGGCCGTATCTAATTATTGATTTCCTCATCTGCCTACTCATAGATTCATTTTCTGGGACATATCTAAAACATCATAACAGAAAAAATGGAAGACAGATTGAAATAACTGCCCTCCTTGAGATACCTTGGTACATTGTAATCATGTTATTTTATGTACCCATATATTTTAAAAATATTATTATAAATTTATATTCATAAAAATGAAACTAAATCATTTCTGCCTTACTTCTAAAACAACATTATTCATAATACTTACTTATTTTCAGTTCCAGAAATGATTTAAAAATGAAGCAATACAGTAATTGTGGTATGATAGAGATAACCTAAGCTATAATAAAGAGAAAGGGGTTGCCAATATTACCACTAGACAGCAGCACTAGCAATCCTCTGCCATTCAGGAACCAACCATTCAAAGAGCCCAATAATCACAAAATCCCTTGCACAAAAGCTGCTAAATTAGAAGCTTTTCTGACATGCCTACAATTTAGATAGTGTATTTTAGTTTTAAAAATCCTTGAATATATTCAACTGCTGTCTATGATTCGGACCCATGCGTAAAATAAAAAGTCTGCTAAAAACTAAGCAGATTAACAACGTGAAGTTATACAATAGAGAAATCTGCATACTAGGAACAGTCTTTAAACCCATTTCACGA
Source organism: Riptortus pedestris (assembly GCA_019009955.1). NCBI lineage: Eukaryota > Metazoa > Arthropoda > Insecta > Hemiptera > Alydidae > Riptortus > Riptortus pedestris. The sequence continues at coordinate 2,908,325 of CM032230.1, read as the reverse complement.
GAGCCGAACAGTTACGGAAACGGCCGAACTAGCTTTCAGCGGATACTCAGACCCGACATCAATCGATCTCATTTCGCCCGTTATCTGCACACACTTTATAAAAATGAAATTATTAATATTCAAGATAGAGAATAAATGAATATAACAATATTTATAGTAAATTTAATTTCCAATAGGTTCTATACAAGTTTTCGATCCGACGTATAGTAACGGAGGTATTTCGAATTTTAAAACCAATCTTAACCCCCCCCTCCCACTGGTCCGACTTCAGCCATTAACGAACTGATCTTTCTTTTTGCAAACGGGTAAATATCGAGTTTGGCAACGATCAAACAAAAATTACGACCGCTAGAGCTTTAAAAGATATATATATATATATATATATATATATATATATATATATATAATTTTGAACGGACTTCATTTTCGTCATCTCCTGGACGGGTAGGATCGATGGACATTTGAAGAAATTTACAAAAATAGCGTCATGAGTACGACCTTAATAACTGATTTCCCTTGAGGGAAATCTGTTAAATTGTTTTATACAGAGCATTATTATAGTGCAATTACGTTTGATGTATTATTATTATTATTTATTAACGTCCACTTTTGGCTACTCAGGCTAATTGGGACGGGTTATCTACAGTTTACCGGCCTTATCTAGCCAGGGTGGGACTTAGGATGTTATTTAATGAATTTCGTCACTAAATAATTTCCTTTGCCCATGCGAGAATCGAACTCGCCACTCTAGGTTTACCACGTGAGATTAAGGTCAACGCTTTAACTGGCATGGCTAACCTGAGCCCCTACGTTTGATTTGAGGTAATTAAAGTTTCGGTGTCCAGAATAGCTTTTTTTTTTTTTTTTTCAATCTGAGACCCAGCTTCAAAGTTCTGTTGGTGTTAAGGTAGTGTGACCTATCGGGGGTAAGAATGATAGTTCCCCTTCTACTGAACTATAGTTCCATTATAAGGGTGGTGGTAATTGTGATGGGGTGTAATGGAACACTGAGACTGGGTTACCCGGTAGCTGGAGATACCGGGTGGGTTGTGAGGTATAGGGAGAAAACGAAAGAAGAAAGGATAGATGGAGAGGAGATAAGAAGATGGCCGCTACAGCCAGGAAATTAACCTAAGAGGTTAGCCACGCCAGTTAAAGCGCCAGCTTTAATCTCACATGGTTAACCTAGAGTGGCGAGTTCAATTCTCGCCAGGGCAATACAAAATTTATTTGGTGACAAACTCATTAACAAAAATCCTTAGTCCCACCCTGGCTAGAAGAGGGTGGTAACCTGTAGATAACCCGTCCCAATTAGCCATAGCAGCAAAAAGTGGACGTTAATAAATAATAATAATGAGGAAAGTATCAACAATCGCTGATAACCAGGTTATATTCACGAAGATTTGAATGGATTTTTTTCGTGACCAAACCCAATAGCTATTTTATTTTTAAACCGATGTATCTTCTTTACTCTCCAGAAAATGTTTATAGAACAAATAGGGATTCAATTAATACGAACTGTCCGCTATATATAGATAATATCGAAATTTGTCTTCCAATGTCCATTGATCCTAAGCAGAAGATGACGAAAATGAGGTCCGTTCAAAACTGTATATATATATATATATATATATATATATATATATATATATATATATGTGTGTGTGTGTGTGTGTGTGTGGGTGTGTGTGTGTGTGTGTGTGTGTTTGTCTGTTACAGCTCTAAAGGTCGAAATTATTGTTTAATCGTTACCAAACTCGATATATAGTAGTTTTATGTAAGAAGAAAGATCAAGTTCGTTAACGGCTAAAATCGGACCAGTGGGAGGGGGGGGGCATTTGACGGAAGGAATATCGAAAATCGAAATATCTCCGTTACTGTACGTCGGATCAAAAAATTGTATAAAAACAATCTTAATGAAAATTAAATTTTATAAATATTGCTATATACATTTATTCTATATGTTGAATATTAACCTAGATATTTGTATTTTTTCAGTTTTGAACCTTCAGCAAACCCTCACTATTCATGTCATATTAACAATAAGCTGTTATATCATGAACCACTTCAATACAAGCTTTAATAAGGAATATTGTTTTCATTGAACTTTTAATTTGTGAGATATATGCAAATACGTTCTGTGGACCCTCCCCCCTACTTTGTTCTTGGAATACATACTAAAATTTGAGTGATTGAGATAAAACTGGTTCTGATTCATTTCAAAGTACAGCACTGGCTTTAGTGAATTTTTTCTTATAAAATCAATATGTTATATTCAGATATATTTCATTATTTGTCTTTCCGGTCTATCTGTCTATTCAGGGCTACGAGGTTGGCTACCCTGTATGTTTACAATTCAGCCGTTTTCCGTAGTATAGATTATTAACGTGTGACTTGTAAATTGACTGAAAGATTTTTCATTACAGTTTGTATTTATTCCCTTATCATTTATGGTAGTGTTACCTGTATGTATATTTATTTATTTTACATCTTCGCGTGGGAAATCTGCTTAGTTTATGGAGCCCCTGCATCACGAACTTTTTGACCTTATGCTTGAAACTGATATTCCGTATATCTCTTTAAAAGAAAGTACTAATAAACATTTAATTTAAGCTTGGTAGGATGGTGGGACTATTTGAAGAATGATGTATAAAATTGCGGCAATAAAGGGATTGTAATAGTTTCCCTGGATGGAACAAGTTTTGCATTGTGAATTACGTCAGAGAGGCCAGCCAATGAGGTAATGACAAGCAGGCTCTAGAACCTCCCGCCAACTGTTTACTTGATAACAGTATCGTTACCTACCTTCGCTTTAAACTATTATACCCCAAGAATGGGAACTAACATTTGTATTTCGGCTTTGACATTACTTGTAAATATAATTTTAATGTTAAACTGATATTATTTCATGTGCACCGATTAATTTTTGTCTAATTCGTAAATTGGTTGTAGATAGTTGTGATAAGATGTTCTGGCGAATATTCTGCTGAAGATTGCTGGACTCTAGGAATGAATAAAGCCAGCCTCCTCTGCTCTACCTGTGATCAATTGGACAAATACAATCTTCAGTTTATGAGGTTTTCATTCATTCAAAATTAGATTTATCATTTATTGACTGGTTAATCTGTGTCCAGTGAATCAATTTTGTACCACCCTCTGGAAGGGTTATTATTCATTTCAACTGTATCTTCCTAAATTATGGCTAGTATATATATATATATATATATATATATATATATATATATATATATAACTGCTAAGTCTGCTTAAAAAGATTCACAATTACCAGAGTGTTACAATAAAATATCCAAATATTAAAGAAATATATATTAAAAATTCGTCTAACTGAAAAGTGGCAACAACAATGGACTGTAACTAATAAAAGACGACATTAAAACTTTTCATTCCGAACATTAAAACATATTTCAACAGCAAATACATACAGACAGACTTCTACATTGCACAATTAGTAAATGGATATGGTACACTAAACTCTTACTACCAACGATTCAACATGAAAGACAACGACAAAAACTGAAACAAGACATTGAACAAAAAAATGGAAATCTAGCACTGTAATTTATAATGAATCAATAATTTTTATCTCAGTCAATCAAATTTTAGGAGTTCAAGAACTTAAGACAGGGTGGGGGGTGGTCACCATGACATATTTGCATGTATCACGAATAATAAAGGTCTCTAGAAAACAATATCTGGTATTTAACCCTCAAATAATGTGTTTTACTATATAACAGAGTATTGTTTATGTAACATGTATACAAGTGGAGGTTTGCTGAAGGCTGAAAAATGTCAAATGTAAATATCTTGATTAACCCTTTCCTGCGCAAAGCCACTATAGTACTGTAGTACTATACCCTGTGTAATGAGGAGGCCTTATTACAAAAGTTGTTTATTTTGTTATTTAGAGTAACTTTGGTTATATTCATTTTTGTCTTTTATACAAAGTATTGTATAAACAAGATATAGACTATAAACTAAAGCGGGAGTCAACTATTTTATTGGGCGCTAACGATTGAACCGAACTTAACAAAACTCGGTATGTCAATTAGCATTAATTCTTTCATGATTATAAGCTATATTAAAATGTTTAGGTTAGAACGGGAGTGGGGGTTATAAGGGAGGCCTGAAATAAAAATTCGCGATATTTCATTGTCTATTTGTTTTTCGTCAAAAATGCACATAACAAAAGTTGTTTACTTTTTTATTTAGATTAACTTTTTTTTTTTTATACATTTCTCCAGGAACAATGTGTGGAGCAAGTAATTTGCGTAGAAATATTGATATGCTCAACAATTCATTCCTATTTGAACTATCAGGTACCTCAGCTGGAAAAATTAATTCAAATCAATGTTAATATTTTGTCCTTAATAGCTGAAATCTATGCATAATGCACAGGAGACGGGAAATATGGCAATTTGGAGGACAGTGAAGACTTACATAAAAAATTAATTTTATTATTAACAAATGCCAACAACGGGTATTAACCCTAAACACTGGGACGGGTAAATGTCAAGATATTGTGCAAAGTAAAGCCTTGCCAAAAAAATACCATCACCATTCAGCCTCTAATCAATTCCCGGACGAAGCCGGGTATCTGAGCTAGTATATATATAGTTTTGAACGGACGTAATTTTTATCATCTCCTTGGTAGGATCGATGGACATTTGAAGAAAGATTTCGAAAATCGCACCATGAGTACGACTTCAGTAATTGATTTCCCTTCAGGGAAATCTGCTAAAATTATTAGTTCAAAGAGGTAAAGTGAGTTTCTAAAAAATAAATGACTTTCATGGAGCATCATGGTTCTACATTTGTAAATCTTCTAATCTTGAGCTGTGAAAAACTGATTCATAGTGTTATAACATGATGTATTGTTGTTGTTGTCAAATAGTTGTGCTGAGGGAAATTCAAAAATTTTCCATTATTATGCGTGGGATCAAAAAATTGCATAAAACCAATCTTATTGCTAATTTAATGTACTATAATTTTTGTTGTATACATTTGTTCTCTATCTTGAATATTAACCGAGATATTTGTATTTTTTTTAGTTTTCAGCTTTCAGCCAACCCCCAATTCTACTCATGTTACATAAACAATACTCTGTTATGTAATAAACCGCATTATTTGAAGCTTAAATACCATAAATTGTTTTCAAGAGATCTTTATTATACGAGATAAATGCAAATATGTTATGATGACCCCCCCCTGAAATTATTCTGAGTCATTATAAATTACAGTACTTGATATAGTGAATAGTCTTCAATAAAATTAAGATGTTTTATTCTGATATATTTCAGTAATTGTTTCTCTTTCCTGTGAGGAGTTGGCACACCTGTTTTATCAGATTTCCCTTGTGGGATATCAGCTATTAGAGGTTGTACTCATGACGCGATTTTCGAAATTTTTCTTCAAATGTCCTTCTATCCTACCCAGGAGATGTCGAAAATGAGGTCCGTTCAAAACTGTATCTCTCTCTCTCTCTCTCTCTCTCTCTCTCTCTCTCTATATATATATATATATATATATATATATATATATATATTACCGCTCTAGCGTTTTTCGTAAAAAGAAAGATCAAGTTCGTTAACGACTGAAATCAGGCCAGGGGGAAGGGGGGTTTAGAGGGGAGGATATCCGAAAATTCAAAATATCTCCGTTACCTTAGGCTGAATCGAAAAATTGTATAGAACCAATCCTATTGCAAATTAAATTTACTATAAATATTGTTATATACATTTCTTCACTATCTTGAATATTAACTGAGATATTTGCATTTTTCAGTTTTCAGCCATCAGCAAACCGCCACTTCTACTCATGTTACATTAACAATACTCTGCTACATAATAAATCACATTATTCGAAGCTTAAATACCAAAAATTGTATTCAAGAGAACTTTATTAGGAGATACATGCAAATATGTCCTGGTGACCCCCCCCCCTTTCTTAAGGTTTTGGACTACTAAAATTTGATTGATGGAGATAACAATTATTCTTACTTATTATTAATTACAGTACTAGATATAGTAAATAGTTCTCAATAAAATTAATGTGTTATATTCTGATATATTTCAGTAATTGTTTTTCTTTCCGGTGTGAGGCAGGCAGACCCGTTTGTTTACATTTCTAACCTATATCCTTCCTGTCAGCTGGTTATTGAAATTGGATAAAACATTTCTTATTTCCGTTTGTATTTATTCACGGTGGTGCTGTGTTACCAGTATCTATATTTATCTATTACTAAACTACACGAGGGAAATCTGCTCAGTTTACGCAGCCCCTGCTTGACAGACTTTTTTACTTTTCAGGAGCTTCCCGTCTGGAGGTTTCTTATTATTTTATGTTCCTATTATATAACCGTTTGTATTTATTCACTTAATATTCATGGTGGGGTTAAGTGTTACCAGTACGTAGGTTCATCTATTATTAAACTTCATGTGGAAATCTGCTCAGTTTACACAGCCCCTGCGTGACGGACTTTTTTACTTTTCAGGAGCTTCCCGTCTGGAGGTTTCTTATTATATTATGTTCCTATTATATAACCGTTTGTATTTAATCGCTTAATATTCATGGTGGGGTTAAGTGTTACCAGTACGTAGGTTCATCTATTATTAAACTTCATGTGGAAATCTGCTCAGTTTACACAGCCCCTGCGTGACGGACTTTTTTACTTTTCAGGAGCTTCCCGTCTGGAGGTTTCTTATTATTTTATGTTCCTATTATATAACCGTTTGTATTTATTCACTTAATATTCATGGTGGGGTTAAGTGTTACCAGTACGTAGGTTCATCTATTATTAAACTTCATGTGGAAATCTGCTTAGTGTACACAGCCCCTGTGTGACGGACTTTTGTGGATATGACAACATATCCTAACCAAATGTGATGACATGGATTGTCACACCTCAACATTACAGCTCTCCACTTTACCAACTCTAGATGTTTTTTGTTAATGGAGTCATTCAGAGCAATGTACAAGTCAAAATAGATCGTCTCGTTGTGAAATTAAATTTCCAAATGTACAACCATTCTAATGCTACCAAACTGATGACGTGTGTGTGTATTTTATACATTTACTTATTTTTAGCCTTGAGTAAAACACCCCGCTTTAAGTTATCACATTTTAACAATAAGCATTTATATCTTGAAACACCATTCAAACGTTAAATATCGAATATTGTTTTCAGCCAACCTTCACTATGAGAGATTCATGCAAATACATTGTGTGATCAATTTAGTTCTTACGTTCTTAACTTGAAAGTGATTATTTTGTCTATACCAATGGTACTCAATATTTCATTTAACACTAGTAAATCTCTACTTCTACTTACAAATAGAAAATATATGCTGAGATGATGTTATTCACACCTACAAGTGGGAAATTTTCAGTTTGTGCAGCCCCTGCACGACAGACTTTTTGAAATTTGTTAGCTGACTAAAAACTGATGTTTAGACAAAACCCGATTTCTTGGGTTTTTATTTTAATTTCCAAGGGGTTACCCTAAGTTTGCTTATAATAATATTTTGTTTTTCAGGGAAAACTGTTTAAGCTGTTGTACGAGGGAAGAAAGTTCGACAGGTATAAAGCGCTACCCAAAGGCTAGCCTGGAAGTATGCACCTGTAAATTTGGAGCTTATCCACAGATCCAAGGTATATCGATATTCTGATTAACTTGTTTTTTTGGGGGGGGCAAGGTGGGGATCACAAATATCTATTTGAAAATTTGTGAAACCTGTTTGAAGGGAAGTTCCAGAAACCTTAATGTTGAATGGAAAGAGCTCTTCATATTTCCATTAATTACTCAAATTTACAGACACACACGTATGTGCATATATTTTGTCAGGCATATAGTCTATTTTTGGTATGAAAAATGTTTTCCCATATTTCCTTGTATAAAGAAAAAGAAGTATAGTAATCGCAACAATTTTTGGTTTTCAGATATAAATGGAATTATCAGTTTTAAGCTTCCCTTAGCTTTGTATATCGCTTATCTCAAAACCAACCAGCCTTAGAATATTGAAATTTCATATTTGCAAGCCTTTTAATGCCTAGTCGTGCATCTCTGTTTTTGATCAAAATCAACTTAAGGGGATGCCAAAAATAATTTTAAGTTTCTCTGTATGTATTAGTGATACAAAATATTTGTATAGGACCATTTTTGTTTATATATATACATATTCTGGCAAAGTTATCCGGTGTTGCTCAGGATATGTTAATAATAAAAGTATTTGTTATGTATTGATTCGGTACTCACAATATTTTTACATTTCCTGTGTCCTATGTATGTATCTTATTTGAAAACACCATAGACCATAAAATGCATAATCATTGATAGTATTCTCTATTCCAAACCATGGTTGAATAAAAGCTCCTTTGCCCAAAATGGCCCAAAGCACAATGATAACAGCTATTTTATGTCCATAATAATGTTTCAATAACACTGGTCGACTAGGTTTTTTTCACCAGAAATCTGAATATTGAATCTTGTGCATTTTTTCATCCTGAATTCAGATATGTAGTCAGAATTTTCCCATCAGGCATAGTTTTTCTGTGAAAGCTACTTTTCAAAATATGATTTTAGCGTTTTCTTTGACCTGTCATAGGAACCTTTACCTCATATGTAGCTATTTTACTCAAGCCGTATTTATTGAAATTATTTGTAATATCACGCTGAAGCACCACAAAACAAGACTGTGCAGGTTCATTCATGTTTAGGCATGCTCAGACCTGTCTGGCATTGTGATGTGTCAGTATTGAGCTGACTGTGATACTGTTCACTAGTGAAGTATTTCCTTTCTTTCTGTGTAAGTGTATTGTGTTTGTTGTGCATGTTGTATTTCAGTGCTTAATTTTTTCATCATGCCAAGAAAGTGTGTAAATTATGCAGATAATTTCTGCTATATTTGTGGTGAGCTGACCTTCAAGTCTCAAGGCGAAATATGACCCCACTTGTAAAGAAGTGTTATCAACTTTACTTTGGCTGTCAAGTTGGTGATTTTGATAAGAGCTGGGCCCCAAATACATGCTGTGTTTCGTGTGTTAGACTGCTGACTGGGTGGAAAAATGGTACACATCATATGCCATTTGCAATTCCCATGATTTGGAGGGAACCGAAGGATCATTCAACTGACTGTTATTTTTGTTTGACAAATATTAAAGGAATCACATCTAAAACAAAATATACAGTTAAGTATCCGAATTTGCAATCTGCATTGAGACCTGTCTTACACAGTGAAGAGTTCCCCGTACCAGTATATGTAGATACAACCTTAAGTGATAACTCTGATTGTGACCTAAGTGAAACACAAAATGATTCAGATGAAAATAAAAATGATCTTACATATGAAGCCAGTAGCTGTTCATCAGAACCATACTTTCCCAATCAGCAAGACCTTAATGACCTGATTCGGGATTTCAATCTATCTAAACTACAAGCTGAAGTTTTAACTTCCAGACTCAAAGGGTGGAATTTACTCCAAAAAGATGTAAGAATAAGTAGTTATCGTAGCCGCCATAGTGTTTTCAAAGAATACTCTGAAGAATGTGGTGTTGTGTTTTGTAATAATATTTGTTCGTTATGGAAACTTTTGGGCATCAACACAGACCAGGTGAGTGGCGATTGTTCATAGACTCCTCTAAAGTAAGTTTGAAGGCTGTGCTGCTACATATGGGCAATGAACTTCCATCAATACCGGTAGCGCATCCCGCTATGAAAGAGTCATATCAAAATATGAAACTAATTTTAGAGAAAATACAATATGGAAAATATGAATGGAATATCTGTGGTGATTTAAAGGTCATTGCTTTATTGCTTGGTTTGCAACTTGGGTTCACCAAATTTTGCTGTTTTTTGTACGAGTGGGACAGCAGAGATAAGAAGTCTCACTACATTAGAAAGTCATGGCCAAAACGTGAATCTCTTATCCCTGGCCAGAAAAATGTGGCATGTGTGCCTTTAGTGAATCCTGAAAAAATATTTTTACCTCCATTGCATATTAAGTTAGGAGTAATGACAAATTTTGTCAAAGCTATAAATAAACTTTACGATGGATTCTTGTACTTGAAATTTAAATTCCCCAAAGCCAGCGATACTAAAGTGAAAGAAGGAATTTTTATAGGACACCAATTTCGGTCATTAATGGGCGATGAGCACTTTGAAGAAGTATTAAGTTCACTGTAGATAGCAGCCTGGCAGTCATTCAAAAGTTTATGTTGCAATTTTCTTGGAAACCACAAAGCAGAAAACTATTGTGACATAGTGACTGATCTTCTGGATTGTCTTAAAGCTTCAGGATGCACATATATTTAAAAATGCACTTCTTGAGCTCTCACTTCGACTTCTTCTCCGAAAAACTTGGAGCTGTCAGTGATGAATATGGTGAGCGTTTCCATCAGGAAATTTCTACAATAAAGAAGAGGCCCCAAGGCAAGTGGAGTTCCAAAATGCTGACTGACCACCGTTGGACCAAGAAGAGAGACGTTTCAGGTGCAAAATATGCCACAAAATCACTTTCTATGTTAGTCCGAGTGAATAGTTATAATTTTGAGTTAGATAGCTAGTTACAGATTTTTTAGAGTATTATGAAATATTCAAATGACCACCTCACTAACGCCTGCCCGATGGGAAAAACTGAAATTGTATATGAATCCAGCATGAAAAATACTTTTAGAATCTGTTGTTTTAATTCTTGTGAAAGGAAAAAAAAGTTCATTTTTGTCGACCAGTGTAATCTACGTAGTAAGGTTCATAAGTTTCGGGCCTGTCCTGCTTGCCCTCCTTCAAACGTGCCGGGAGCTGCACGCCTATGCAGGTCCATGGCTGCTCACTCCATACCCATCGCCCGCACTTCCTCAATCTTGTCAGTCAGTGTCCAGCCTTAAAGGAAACTCCCCATTTTTACAATGTTTAAACTCGAGTACCGTGCGGTAATTAAATTCTTTTGTAAAGAGTGTCTTACTCCTGCGCAAATTAAAGAGCGCTTAGATTGTGTATACAGGCAGTCCTCTCCCTAGTATTCCACAGTGAAAGAATGGGCAAAACTATTTAAGTTAGGGAGAGAAAGTCTAGAAGATGACCCACGTCCCGGTCGCCCACTGGAAGCTGTCACTTCTGAAACAATCCAACTTGTGGAATCTGAATTGCTGTCTGACCGGTGACTGAAAACCAAGGAAATAGCAGCGAGATTGGGGCTTTCAAATACAAGTGTTTTGAGGATCATCAAAGAGCATTTGCATATGAACATGGTTAGTGCAAGATGGGTTCCAAAAATTTTTTCAGCTCATCAAAAACAGGAACGAGTTCATTGCTGCAATGAATTTTTACGCGGGTATAATGCGGACCCAAAGAATTTTTTGGACTCAATTGTAACTGGGGATGAGACAATGGTTCTATATTATGACCCACTCAGCAAAAGAGAGTCCATCGACTGGAGACCAGGAGAAGCGCCTCCTTTAAAGGCAAAAGTCAACAAAAAAGATAATGGCCACAATTTTTTGGGACTGTAAAGGAATACTAAGATTTTAAAGAATGGAATACCACAATGAATGGTGAGTATTATTCAGCCCTACTTCACCGGTTACGAGACACCATTAAAGAGAAGAGGCGAGGGAAGTTAAGCAGAGGCGTCCGCCTCCTTCACAACAATTCCCCTGTCCACACAGCATTGATTTCCATGGCCGCTGTGAAGGACTGTGGATTCCAAGAAATCTCTCACCCACCCACAGCCCAGACTTGGCCCCTAGTGATGTCTACCTTTTCTCCAAATTAAAATCTGACCTTCGTGGAAGGCGATTTAACACCGACGAAGAGCTCCAAGCAGCAGTGGAAGAACATTTTTTTAACAAAGAAGAAAATTATTTTTTTCATGGTATAGAAATGTTGCCAAAGCATTGTAATACGTGTATTGAACTTAGAGAAGAATATATTGAAAAACAGTAAAACCAGTTTTTTTCTTTCACCTTTCCTTCTATCCCAGGCCGGAAACTATTGGACCTTACTACGTATATATGTGAATAATACTACATGAATACAATAAAAGTATAATCATCAAATCAGATGTAAGCAACCAAAGTTGACCAACTTGGTGTGGGGCAGAAGTGATTATAACTTTATCTGTGCATATCCACCATAATACACTTGTTACAAACCTCTATATAAACTGGGAGTTGTATAATTCTCCTCACTTCAAATCTTACCCGTATTAAAATGAAGAGTATTGTGCAAACACTGATAACATTAAAGTATGGTACGGAAAAGGGAATAGCTTAAATAGGTCACTATGGCGTAAGGTTAGGACTCACTAGCAGTTGTGAGGAAAATGTTAATTCAAATACTGGGTTTGGTTGTCGTTTGTGCTTAATAAAATTGTTGACTCCCGCTCTAGTCTTTAGCATATATCTTGTTTATGCTTCGGTATACAACAAAAATTACTCTAAATAATGAATAAAACAAATTTTGTTATGTGCAAGGTTGATGAGAAACCAATAGGAAACAAAATAGGACAATTTTTCATTTCATGCCTCCCTTACAATTATTGAGGAGTTGATGCTACTAGTTCTCTTACCGAGTTCGGTTAAGGGTTTGGTGTCCTTTAAAATTGTTGGCTCCCGCTATAGTTTTTAACGTATATCTTGTTTGTACTTCATTATACGACAAAAGTTATTCTAAAAAACAAAATAAACACCTTTTGTTACGTGCATGTTTGCTGATAACCCACTTGGAAGCGAAATATCCAATCCTAAAGGGTAACTTTTGGGGACTAAAATAATAGAAATTTTAGTTTTGAAGAATAAATGAAAATGTGTTCCTAATCTATCCATCTCCACTTTTTGACTCACTGTTTTTTAATTATTCAAAGCATAATCATGGATAGCATTTATTACAATTAAATATCATCTATAATGAAACTATTTTTCCTGTCAAAAACTAATCCGAGCACATATAGTTTAAGCATAGTTTTGTACATAAGATTATATTTGTAATAATAAATTTTAGTTGAAATTACTTCCAGCTCCCGCATCAGAGTATCGACATTGTTTTCCTTAAATTATTAATTCAAAATGTTATTTTAATAATTTATCTACCTGATTGAATTAAATAATAGAGGTACCATAAAAATAATTTCATTTATATTCAAAAATTAAGGTTAGGAAAAGAGATCGTAGCCCTCCTTGAAACCTAAGTAATACTTTAAACAATCATATCAACATTAATCACATATTGTCACATGGCATTAAAATTAACGTTTAATTGCTATGATAGTACATTTTTGTTTCAATGACATCAAGATATCGGAAATAGAATAATATATTACCAGAACCGAAGAGTTTGTTTCCCTTCAACTTCTGCTATCACTCCTTGTGTAAATTCAGCATGACTGAGTTTCGTTAAGTACAGTTCAATCGTTTGTATCCAATAAAATTGTTGGCTTCTGCTATAGATTTTTGTGTATAACTCGTTTATACTATGTTATTAGAGAAAATAGAATAAAACAAAAGTTACTCTAAATAACAAAATTAACAACTCTTGTAATGTGCATATTTGCCAAAAAGCAATCCGAAACGAAATATCGCTATTTTTAATTTCAGGCCTTCCTTATAACCACCACCTCTTTTCCTTTTTGTCTCAGAGAATATTAATATAGCCTGATGTCTAAGTTGTGTTGGTAGTAATATACATACCAAGTTTCATAAAATTCGGTTCAGCCGTTCATGCGTGAAAAGGTAACAAACACACACCAAAGAAACAAATTGCAGATATCGTGTCTATGACATGTTAAACGAAAAAGAAAAATTATATATATATATATATATATATATATATATATATATATATATATATATATATAAATCCAAAATGACATGTTAATGGAGACCTTATACCTGAAAGGACCCAGGATATTTCCATTTTTGAATGTTCTTTCGCCAGGGCTATTCTTTAGTCTTATTGCTTATTTTCTCATATTGTTTTTTATTTATGTATGTGAGTATATATATATATATATATATATATATATATATATATATACATACTAATTTATAATCTTAATATTACTAATTAATATTATGGGATTTTTTTCTTTATTTCTTTTTTTTGAATTATTTGTTTATTTATTTTTTAGCTTTTGTGAAAAGTGACAAACCACGAAAATTCCCGAACCTCGGAATTCGGTATGTGAGAGGGCTGGATCCTATCATAAAGCTGATGGATGAGAATAACAATGTCCAGGAGGTAAGCCATTCTTTGCTTATAGTAACTTTTACTTAGCAACAAATGAGCTGCTGTCACCTCTTAGATTTTTATAGAAGTTTTATATATATATATATATATATATATATATATATATATATATATATATATATATATATATACTAGCTAAGGTACCCGGCTTCGCCCGGGAAATCATTTGAGGCTGAATGATGATAGTATTTTTTTTTTTTGAGCAAGGCTTCAATGTTTACTACACTTCCCGTCTGAGCGCATTGTTTTCCCGTGAGGGACAGGCAGGCGACTTACAGAAAAAAAAAATTGTATTTCATGAATAAATGAAAATAAGCCCCTAATCATTGTTTCCCCTGAGGGTCAGGCGGGCGACGTATAGATGAGAAATTTTAATTTTGAAGAATAAATAAAATTGTGTTCCTGATCTACCCCTCTCCACTTTTTAACTAACCTTTTTGAATACTTCAAACCATAATCGTGGATAGCATTTATTACAATTAAATATCCTCTATAATGAAACTTATTTCCTGTCAAAAACCAATCCGAGCTCATATAGTTTAAGCATAGTTTTGTAATTAGATTATATTCGTAATAGTAGAGCTCAGTGGAAATCATTTCACAGGATATAAGTTAAGTCAATTAACTGTTTAGGCTCCGGCCTCCTTCCGCTCCAGCATCTCCATAGTTTTCCTTAAAATATTGATTCAAAGTATTATTTTAATAATCTATCTACCTGTTGGAATTAAATAATAGTATTACCCGAAAAATAATTTGATTCATATTCAAAAATATAGGTGAGGGGAATAGAACATAGCCCTCCCTGCAAAATAATTAATACTTTAAATCATATCAATTTTAAATGGATATTGTATTTTTTCATAATAACATTACTATTAACGTCTAATTGTTATGATGGTATATATTTATTTCAATAACATCAAGATATCGGAAATAAGATAATATATGTATTAGCAGAACGAAAGAGTTTGATCCCCATAA
Source organism: Riptortus pedestris (assembly GCA_019009955.1). Classification (NCBI taxonomy): domain Eukaryota; kingdom Metazoa; phylum Arthropoda; class Insecta; order Hemiptera; family Alydidae; genus Riptortus; species Riptortus pedestris. The sequence continues at coordinate 2,893,087 of CM032230.1, read as the reverse complement.
CTTCCGCTATCCCTCTTTACAATTCAGGATGACTTAGTTTAAATAATACATTATGCAAATTAAATAACGGATATGCTCTTATAGTTTACATTTCTATTGAAAATAAATAGCAATGTTATTTTGTAGGAGAAATAAATAAATGAGAAGGGGACGACGGAAATATATAACCTCACTAATCCAAATCATATATAGAGTTATCATATGTGACTAAAAAATAAAATCATTTGTCATAATATTCATTCATTAAAAACACTTAAATAAGCACTAATAAAATTAATGACTCCCACTATAGTTTTAGCGTATATCACGTGTTTACTTCATTTTACGAACATAGTGAATGCAACAAAAATTACTCTAAATGACAAAATAAACTACTTTTGTTATATGCATATTTGCAGAAAAACGAATAGAAAACGAAATACCACTATTTTTAAATTCAGGCCTCCCTTACAACCCCCGCTCCAGTCCGCCTCTATAAATGTTGGTATGGCTTATTATAATGAAGGTGTTAGTGCTAATACACATACCGAGTTTTATTTAGTTCGGTTGAGTCTTTTGTGCCAAATAAAATTGCTCACTTCCGCTATAGGTTTTAGCGTATATCCCGTTTATAATACGTTACACGATAAAAGTGTATATAACAAAAGTTACTCTAAATAACAAAATAAACAACTTTTGTTATGTGCATACTTGCCGAGAAACCAATATGAAACGAAATATCGCTATTTTTAATTGCTGGCTTTCCTTATAACCCCCACTTCTGCCCGTCCCTAGAAATGTTCGTATGGCTTATTATAAGGAAGGCGTTAGTACTAATTCACATACCGAGTTTGGTTTAGTTCGGTTGAGTCTTTTGTGCCAAATAAAATTGTGGACTCCCGCTATAGTTTTTAGCGTATAACGCATTTACACTTCCGTATACGGCAAAAGTGCATATAACAAAAGTTACTCTAAATTACAAAATAAACAACTTTTGTTATGTGTATATTTGCTGAAAAAGCAATAGGAAACGAAATATCGTTATTTTTAATTTCAGGCCTCCCTTATAACCCCCACTCCTGTTTGTCTTAGAGAATATTAATATAGCCTAAAGTCTAAGTTGGGCTAGTAGTAATATACATACCAAGTTTCATAAAATTCGGGTCAGCCGTTTATGCGTGAAAAGGTAACAAACAAACAAACAAATAAACAAACAAACAAACAAACAAACAAACAAACAGACACCAAAGAAACAAAATGCAGTTATGGTGTCTATGACATGTGAAACGAAAAGTTATCGTGAAATTTCGCGAAAAAAATCAATGTACAGACAGAGGTTACAATTTTATATATATATATATATGTATACACACACATTATTTGTTTTTTTCCAAAATTTGATTATAGGTGCTGGCAATCGAGCGCTGGGATACTGATGCCATCGAGGAATTCCTCAAAACCCATTTGGAGACTGAAGGAGAATCGCGAGACTACCTCAGGACCAACAGGATATAATCAAATAATGCCTTTTTGCATTACTATATTCCCCAGAGCATATTGCTCTACAACTTATGATTTTTTTTTTATCCTAAACTTAAGCTGTGATTTTCAAGATTATTTATTAGATGTAAAATAATTAAAACTTAAGTTTGTAAAAAATTTAATACAGATTTTTAAATTGCCATTTTATTACCTTCTCTCTATGTTTCCTTTTAAATATTTTTATCTATATAAATAAAATTTTAATATTTGTCCAGAAATTCTATTTAAATTTGGCACACACACCATGTGGTATACATTTTTTACTATGATATTAACGTCCAATTTTTGCAACTAAGGCTAATTGGGATTGGTTAGGTACAGTTTACCATCGTTTTCTAACCAGAGTGGGACTAAGGAATTTATTTATTGAATTCCGCCACTAAATAAATTCCTTTGCCCTGGTGGGAATTGATCTCACCACTCTAGGATTACTATGTGAGATTAAGGTCAATGTTTTAATTGACATAGCTAACCTGAGCCCCTCTGCTTACATTATCATCAACTGAAGAATTACTCGATTCACTAATATGTTTATTTCAAACTTTCCTTTGCAACCTTTAGCCTTGCTATCACTTGTCTTATCACCATGAAGAAGCTCCTGCTGTATAATTTTAGCAGATTTCCCTTAAGGGAAATCAGCTATTGAGGTCGTACTCATGATGCGAGTTTCGAAAAATTTCAAATGTCCATCGATCCTACCCAGGAGATGACAAAAATGAGGTCCGTTCAATATGATATATATTTATTTATATATTTTTATATATATATTTTTTTTTGTCTGTTAACGCTTTAGAGGACGCAATTTTCATTTGATCGTTATCAAACTCGATATTTAAACGTTTTATGCAAAAATAAAGATCGAGTTCCTTAATGGCTGAAATCGGACCAGTGGGAGGGGGGGGGTTTAGAGGGGAGGATTTTCGAAATATTTTCATTACTATACGTCGGATCACAAAATTGTACCGAATCAATCTAATTGCAAATTAAATTTACTATAAATAGTGTTATGCACATTTATTCTGTATCTTGAATAATAACCGAGATATTTGCATTTTTCTGTTTTCAGCTCATCGGCTAACTTTAGGTCTAGTCGTGTGTTTCCGTCAAGACATAGTTCGGGCTGTTCCAGTAACTGTTCGGCTCTCTATTCTGAAATTTTTCTATCGTAAAACTTCACGAGGGAAATCTGCTTAGTTTACGCTGTACCGCGTGATGGACTTTTATTATATGAAGGATACTTCACACTCAGGTGAACCGAGCTTCAAAAAACTATATTGAGGCAAAATAAAAAGTAGTTGTGTTAAATATAACACTTCTTGGAGTAGTCTGCTTGGTGTGGGGAGGGGGTGTAACTATTTTGCTAAGTTCAGTTGACACAACATTGGGTACATATAAAAACTATTGAAAGTGAAGAGTAAAGAAGGCAGTGTGGTCGGGAAGGACATGTTACAACTTGCACGGAACAAAGAAACAGGCCTACCTGGTCAAGAAACAGGCCTACCTGGACAAGAAACAGACCTACCTGGTCAAGAAACAGGCCTACCTGGTCAAGAAACAGGCCTACCAGGTCAAGAAACAGGCCTACCTGGTCAAGAAACAGGTCTACCTGGTCAAGAAACAGGTCTACCTGGTCAAGAAACAGGTCTACCTGGTCAAGAAACAGGCCTACCTGGTCAAGAAACAGGCCTACCAGGTCAAGAAACAGGTCTACCAGGTCAAGAAGCAGGTCTACCATCTTGCCCCCTCCTCACTGGAAGGGGAAGGGGGGGGGGTTAATGTTTACGAACTATAAAAAATAACCATAGCATATTTGTTAGTAATAGTTTCCATTGCAAGATATTTTTCTTTAGTTTCTTATTAAATTCTTCAATATGGTTTTTGTCCGTAGCCTGTCCTAGAAACTCCATCGTGGGGACTGACAAAACATCTTGATAATTCATAGATAGCAACCTGGACAAATGTACTGTTTCTTTGGTCAGGAGCTGGCCATAAAGGCTCTGGATCTGAAACTAAATTTGTGAGAGGACTAAGGTCAACACATATTCTACTGTAGTTTACACACCAAAGATTGCTATTTTGTTATTGAAGCAGCTATAGAATAGCTTGACAATATTAAGTTTTTTGTGGGGGATAGAATCTCAATAAGGTTGGATCTAAATGAAATGCAGCATGGAATGGCAGACCTTATACTCAGCACCTCTGCTAGCACTACAGCTTTTCTACCTACTTCACCATAGCTCCTTCTCAACAACTCTACCTTTCAATAAATAAATAAATTTCAAGACTTTCAGTGACATAAAGTTCAAATGTTCTTCATGTGCAGAGGGTGACGGCCTTAGAATTAAAAGTCCATCTTGCTGGGGCTGCTGAAACTAAATATATTCCACTACACGCTCGAATGAAATCTCATCATCACATTCTATTAAATAATAAATACAAAATAGAGTTTCTCCTAAAGCAAGAACCCTACAAAAACACACATTGAGATATATTTTTACAATGATATGCTTAATGATCAAGTTGCTTTAAGTGAAAACTGCATGGAGTTAGGTGAGTGGGCAACTGAAAGCTTAAATTAAAAAAAAAAAACAAATAACTGGTTAATGAGTTAGTGAAAAATGTGTAAATTAAAACAAAAAAAATGGAAGGCATTACTTCTTTAATAAATTTGGTTAAATGGCACTTGTCTATCCGACAACAATGGGGAAAAGTGATGGTTAATGAAAGACAGAGAACAATAAATACAAATAACTTGCTTTATCAAATTACTAAAAACATGCATAGAATAGTTATTGTTAAATATTACACTTTCAACACATTTTACAATCTGACTTAAATGAACGGTTTTGCAAACTTATATATTTATTTTCCAACTTCACGTAGCCCTGTTATTTAATCTGCATGTTCCAAGTGAATGAGAATATCACATGGGTTTGTTATGATAACAAATTTACTACCTTTATAAAATTAAATATAAAGCTTATTCACTGGGAAACAGAAGTAGTAATATTAAAGGTAAACAAAACAAAATTAAAAATGAAGAAAAATAATACATATACAAGATAATTAGTAAAAACATAACTAAATGATGCAGGGTGAAGAAATTCTCTATTACATTTTTAATTTCTATTTGTGTTACATTCATCAGTTGTAATACATATTCCACCTTCCTACACCAGTGTAAATATGTTCCACATATGACTTTAGTACACTATTCTATATTATAAAAAGTTCATGGACTGGGCATTTTCGGCTTTGCTGTGTATTAGTTAGTTTGTTCAATAAATCTATAGCCATAAATAAGGCGTTGGGATGCCTGTGGAGTAGTGTAGTCTCGAGGCCATGTATTTCTCTCTCTTCGTCTAAATCAAAAGTAATTTGAATTAGTTGTACCATGTCCAGTGAGTAATTCGCCTGCTTTTCCTTAGGTATATCTTAATGTCAGGAACAAAGAGTCTGAAGTGGAGTCCTTTACCTGTATTATTTCAATATTGTTGTCAATTTTATAGTAAGTCTCTCATTAACAAATATTTTAGATGGGTTTTAGATATTTTAATAACACTCTGCCAATTTAAAATATTTTTTAGCAGCACTGTCTGCATTAGGTTCCCGAAATTCCCAATGTGCCCCCTAAACCATGTAAAATATGATTAATGTTTTAGCAGATTTCCGTTAAGAGAAATCAGCTATTGATGTCGTACACATGACGCGATTTTCGAAATTTTTCTTCAAATGTCCATCGATCCTACCCAGGAGATGACGAAAATGAGGCCCGTTCAAAATTCTCTCTCTCTCTCTCTCTCTCTCTCTCTCTCTCTCTCTCTCTCTCTCTCTCTCTCTCTCTCTCTCTCTCTCTCCCTCCTCCCTCCCTCTATCCCTCTCTCTCTCTCTCTTTCTCTCCCTCCTCCCTCCCTCCATCCCTCCCTCCCTCCATCACTCTCTCTCTCTCTCTCTCTCTCTCTCTCTCTCTCTATATATATATATATATATATATATATATATATATATATATATATATATTTGCCTGTTAACGCTCTAACGGTCGCAATTTTTGTTTGATCGTTACCAAACACCATATTTAATCGTTTTATGTAAAAAGAAAGATCAAGTTCCTTAGTGCCTGAAATCGGACCAGTAAGGGGGGGGATTTCGAAAATTCGAAATAACTCCGTTACTAAATTATTACTCCAAAAATTGTATAGAACCAATCTTATTACAAATTAAAGTTACTATAAAATAAAATTTTTAATTTGCATTAAAAATGGTTCTATAAAATTTTTTTAAATTTTTTTATTTAGTAACGGAGTTTTTTCGAAATCCCCCCCTTACTGGTCCGTTTTGGGGGAAATGGAATTGACTTTCTTTTTACATAAAACTTTTAAATAGGATTTTGGGTAACAAATAAAAAAAAATTGCGACCGCTAGAGCGTTAAGAGGCAAATATAAATAAATATAATATAATATTTATATTATATAAATAGAGAGAGAGAGAGAGAGAAGAGAGAGAGAGAAAAGGGGGAGAGAGAGAGAGGGAGGGAGGGAGAGAGGGGGGAGGGGGGGAGAGAGAGAGAGAGAGAGAAGAAGGGGGGGGGGAGAGAGAGAGGGGAGAGAGAGGGGAAGAGAAAAGGAGAAAAAGGAGAGAGAGAGGGGAGAGAGGGGAGGGAAGAGTTTAAAAGAGAGAGAATTTTGAAGGGGGCCTCATTTCGTCATCTCCTGGGTAGGATCGATGGTTTTTTTGAAAAAAATTTCGAAAATGTTTTAATGTGTACAATCTCAATACCCTGATTTCTTAACGGAAATCTGCTAAAAAATTAACATTTTTTCATGGTTTAGGGGGCTTTTTTGGAAATTTTGGGAACTAATGCAGACATGCGCAAAATATTTTTTAAAATTTGACAGAGTGTTATATTAAAATTTCTAACCCATTTTTTAAATAGTTGTTATTGAGAGACTTCTTAAAAATTGACAAAAATTTTATTGAATAACAGGTAAAGGGACCCCTTCAGACCTTGTTCCTGACTTAGAATACCTAAGGAAAACGGGCCCCAATAACTCCGGGACATGGTACACAATTCAAATTACTTTTGATTTTCGAAGAGAGAAAAATTTACATGGCTTCGGACTACATTTCCACAGGCATACCAAGGGTTTTTTTAGGGCTATAGATTTATTGACGAACTAACTAATACACAGAAAAAGCGAAAATGCCCAGTCCCATGAATTTTTTAAATATAGAATAGTGTACAAAAGGGCATATTGGAACATATTTACACGGGTGTAGGAAGGTGGAATTGTATTAAACTATGAATGAAAACACAAATAGAATTTAAAAAATGATAGAGAATTTTTTTCCCTGTTTCATTTAGTTTTTTTTTTTACTAATTATTTGTATATGTATTATTTTTTTCATTTTTAATTTTGTTTTGTTTACCTTTAATTTTTTACTACTTCTGTTTCCCAGTGAATAAGTTTATTTTTAAATTTTTTAAAGAGCTAATTTGTTATCAAAACAAACCCATGGGATTTTCTCATTCTGGAACATGCAGATTAAATAACAGGGCACTGTCGCTGGAAAAAAGTTGAAAAAACTTCTTTGGTCCGTTTGAAAATTTAAAAAAAACAGTTGAAAGTGAAATATTTAACAATAACATTCCATGCTGTTTTATTTTTGATAAAGAAGTTATTTGATTTATTTTTTCTCGGTCTTTCAAACCACCTTTTTCCCCCATTGTTGTGGGATAGACAAGGCCATTTAACCAAATTTATTAAAGAAGTAATGCCTTCCTTTTTTTTTTTTAATTTTCACATTTTTCAAAACCATTAACCAGTTTTTATTTTTTTTTTATTATTTAAGCTTTCGTTGCCCCACTAACTCCATGCAGTTTTCTCTTAAAGAAAACTTGATCATTAAGCATATCATTGTAAAAATATATTTTTTCAATGTGTGTTTTTGTGGGGTTCTTGCTTTAGGAAAGAAACTCAATTTTTTATTTTTTTTTTAAGGGAAAGTGATGATGGGGTTTCTTTGAGCGTGTAGTGGAAATATTTTTATTCAGCCAGCCCCAGCAAATGGAATTTTATTTTTTAATTTTTCTGCACATGAGAACATTTGAATTTTTTGTCAGAAAGTCTTGAAATTAAATTTTTTCTGGAATGGGAGAGTCGTTTAGAAAAGGGGTAGGGGGAAGGGGGTAGAAAGCTGGGAGTGCAGCAGAGGTGTGAGTAAGGTCTGCCATTTCATCTGCATTTCATTTAGGTCCAACTTATTGGGATTCAAAACAAAGCAAACTTACTATTTCAAGCTATCTTAGCGCTTTCATAACTTTAATGCAATCTTTTGGGGGAAAATACAGTAGAATATGGGTTTCCTAGTCCTCTCCAAATTTAGTTTCAGATCCTTTACCTTTTGGCCAGCCCTGGGCCAAAGAATTTTGTAAATTTGTTTGGGTTGCTATTTTGATTTTTCAAATGTTTTTTCAGGGCCCCCCCGATGGGTTTTAGGGCAGGGTTTCACAAAAAAAACCCTATTTTAAGAATTTATAAGAAACAAAGAAAAATATCTTGCAATGGAAAAAAACTAACAAAAATTTTTGGTTATTTTTATAGTTCGTAAAAAATTACCCCCCTTCCCTTCCATGAGGAGGGGGCAAATGGTAGACCTGGGTTCTTGACCTGGTAACCTGTTTCTTGACCTGGTAGGCCCGGGTTTTTTGACAGGTGCCTTTTTTTGGGCCGGTTTTAACCCGTTTCTTGAACAGGGTTTGACCTGTTTCTGACCAGGTAGACTGTTTCTTGACCCAGGTTTGGCCTGTTTCTTGACCCGGTAGGCTGTTTCTTGACCAGGTAGGCCCGTTTCTTGACCAGGGGAAAGGGCCCGTTTCTTGTCCAGGTAGGCCCGTTTTTGACCAGGTAGACCTGTTTCTTTGTTCCGTGCAATGGTTTAAAATGCCTTCCGACCACACTGCCTTCTTTACCCTTCACTTTCAATAGTTTTTTATGTACCCAATGTTGGTCAACTGAAAAATTAGCAACAGTTACACCCCCACACCCGGCAGACTACACCAAGAAGTTTTATTTTAACACAACCCACTGTTTCTTTGGGCCCAAATATAGTTTTTTGTAGCTCGGTTCACTGAGTGTGAAGTATCCTTCATATAATAAAAGTCCACCGGAGGGGGGTGCGTAAACTAAGCAGATTTCCCCCGTGAAGTTTTACGAAGAAAATTTCAGAATAGAGAGTCAAAAAAGTTACGGAACGGCCCAACAGTCTTACGGAAACACACACTAGACCCAAGTTACCATCTCTCTTTAAGCTTTAAAACGAAAAAAATGCAAATATCTCGGTTAATATTCAAGATACGAATAAATTTATAAACATTATTTATAGTAATTTAATTGCAATTTAAATTTTGTTTCGGTACAATTTTGTAAATCGAGTATAGTAATGAAAATTTTCAAAAATCCCCCGTCAAAACCCCCCCCCCCCCTCCCACTGGTCCGATTTAGCATTAAGGAACCGTTTTATTTTTGCTTAAACGTTTAAATATCGATTGATAACGATAAAAATAAAAAATTGCGACCGCTAGAGCTTTTAAAAAGACAAAAAAAAATATATATATTATATATATATATATAATATATTCATATTGAACGGACCTCATTTTGGGTCTCTCCTGGGTAGGATCGAAGGACATTTGAAATTTTTCAAAAACTCGCATCATGATCACCTCAATAGTGTTTTCCTTAAGGAAATCTGCTAAAATTCCAGCAGGCTCTTCAGGTGTAAGAAAGTGATACCCAAAGACTAAAGGTTGCAAAGAAAAGTTTGAAAAAAAAAAATATTTTTTAAATTTCAAAGACTCTTCAGTTGATTTATGTAGATATAATGTAAGCAAAGGGGCTCATGTTAGCCATGTCAGTTTAAGCATTACCTTAATCCACATTGTAATCCAGAGTGGCAGATCAATTCCCACCAAGGCAAAGAAATTTATTGTGGGGGAAATTTTAATTTTAAATAAAATCCTTAGTCCCACCCGGCCCAAATAAACCGATGTTAAACGTAGCAAAAACCAATCCCAATTAGCCTTAATTTGCAAAAATTGGACGTTAATACCCATAGTAAAAAATGTATCCCACGTGGTGTGTGTGCCAAATTTAAAGAATTTCGGGAAACAAATTTTAAAAATTTTTTATTTATATAAAAAAAAAATTTTTAAAAGGGAAAATAAAGAGGAATAATAAATGGAATTTTAAAAATCTGTATTAATTTTTTTACAATTAGTTTATTATTTTACTCAAAAATTATCTTAAAAATTTCACAGCTTAGTTTAGAATAAAAAAAAAATCAAAGGGAAGAGCATATGCTCTAGGGAATATAGTAATCAAAAAGGCATTATTTGTTTATATCCTGTTGGTCCTGGGGTTGGGTCTCGTGTTTTCTCTTCAGTTTCCAAATGAGTTTGGGAAATTCCTCGAGGGTCGGGTATCCCAGCGCCCGATAGCGAATTTTATAAAATTTTTGGGAAAAAAAAAAAAAATTTTGTGTTTTTATACATATCTATATATATATAAAATTGTAACCTCTGTCTGTAATTAAATTTTTTTTCGCGAAATTTCACAATCACTTTCGTTTCACATGCCAAGACCTAAACTGCATTTTGTTTCTTTGGTGTCTGTTTGTTTTTTGTTGGGGGGGTTTGTTTGTTTATTTGTTTGTTTGTTTGTTACCCTTTTTTAGCATAAACGGCTGACCGAATTTATGAAAATTGGTATGTTAATTATTTCTAGCCCAACCTTTGGACTTTAGGTATTTTTTAATTTTCTCTTTAAACAAACAGGAAAGGGGGGTTTTTAAGGGAGCCTAAAAATTAAAAAAAAAAGGATATTTCGTTTCCTATTTCTTTTTTTTGAAAATAACATAATAAAAGTTGTTTAATTTGTAATTTAGAGAACTTTTGTTATAGCACTTTTTTTCCGTATAGGAAGTGTAAATGGTTATTTCGCTAAAACTATAGCGGGGGTCCAATTTTATTTGGCACCAAAGACTCCAAAAAAACTAACCAAACCGGGATGTGAATTAGTACTAACGCCCCTTCTTATAATTAAGCCATAAACATTTCTTTGGGAGGCAAAGTGGGGGGTTTTAAGGAAAGCCAGAATTAAAAATAGCCCATATTTCGTTACCTTTTGGTTTCTTCGGGAAGTATGCACATACAAAAGTGTTTATTTTGTTATTTTTAGGGAACTTTGTTATATACACCTTTTTTTGTGTAACGATTTTTAAAAGGGATATAGTTTAAAAACCTTTTACGGAAGTGAGCAATTTTATTTGGCACAAAAGACTCACCCAACAAATAAAACTCGGGATGGTGTATTAGCACTAAAAACCTTCCCTTATAAAAGCCATACCCCAAAATTTATAGAGGCGGACTGGAGCGGGGGGTTTTTTAAGGGGGCTTTAATTTAAAAATTGGTTTTTTTGTTTTTTATTTTGTTTTTTTGCAAATTGGCATATAACAAAAGTAGTTTATTTTTTCATTTAGGGGTAAATTTTTTTTTGCATTCACTATTTCGAAAATGAGTAAAAAAACGTGATATACACCCAAAACTTAGTGGGAGTCATTAAATTTATTAGTGCTTATTTAAGTGTTTTAAGAATGAATATTATGACAAATGATTTTATTTTTTAGTCACATATGATAACTCTATATATGTTTTGGGTTAGTAGGTTTATATTTCCGTCTCCCCTTCTCATTTATTTATTTCTCCTACAAAAATAACATTTCTATTTTTTTTTCATTAGAAATGTAAACTAAAGAGCATATCCGTTATTAATTTGCAAATGTATTATTTTTAAAATAGTCATCCTGAATTGTAAAGAGGGATTGCGGAAGTTATGGGGATCAACCCCTTTCGTTCTGCTAATACATATATTATCTTTTTTCCGATATCTTGATGTTATTAAAAATAAATATTTTTCCATCAAAAACAATTAAAGAAAATAGTAAGGGTATAATGAAAAAATCCCTTTATCCATTTAAAATTGATATAAATTTAGTATTAATTATTTTGCAGAGGGGGCCCTTTTGTTCTATTCCCTCACCTATATTTTTGAATATGAATAAAATTATTTTTGGGTATACATTATTTAATTCCAACGGGTTTAGATAGATTATTAAATATACTTTGAATCATTTTTTTAAGGAAATAGGGGAGATCTAGAGGGAAGGGGTGGACCCCTAAAAAAAGTTAATTGACTTAATTTATTTTCTGTGAAATGATTTCACGGAGCTTATATTAGAATATAATCAATTCCCAAAAACTATGCTTAAACTATATGAGCTCGTTTGGGTTTTTTGGGACGGGAAATAATTTTCATTATAAGGATATTTAATTGAAATAAATGTATCCACGTTTTATGGTTTGAAGTATTCAAAAAGGTTAGTTTAAAAGTGGAAGGGGTTGTCAGGACACAATTTTATTTATTCTTAAAAATTTAAAAATTTTCTATCTTAGGGTCGCTCGCCTAAACCTCACGGGAAAAAATGATTAGGGCTTATTTTCATTTTTCATGAAATACAATTTTTTTTTTCTGAAAGGGTGCCTGCCTGTCCCTCAGGGGGGAAAAACAATGGCTAGAGGGAAGTTTTGGTAAACATGAGCCTTGTCAAAAAAAAAAAATACTAATATCTAGCCTCAAATGTTTTCCGGGCAACCCGGGGTTACCTTAGTGGGATTATATATATATATATATAAAATATATATATATATATATTTATATATATATATAAAAACTTTAAAAATCTAAGAGGTGCAGAGCTCATTTGTTGCTAAGTAAAATTTACTATAAGAAAAAGAGGGTTTAACCTCCGGGGGGACATTGTTATTCTCATCTCAGCTTTATGATAGGATCAACCCCTCCACATACCAATTCCGAGGTTCGGGAATTTTCGGGGTTTTTGTCACTTTCACAAAAGCTAAAAAAAAAAATAAACAAAAAAATTTTAAAAAAAAAGAAATAAAGAAAAAATTTCCCATAAATATTAATTAGTATTTTTAAAAGTTAAAAATTAGTGTATATTTTATATATATAAATATATATATATATAATAATCAAAACAAAAATTTAAAAACAATATGGAAAAAACAATAATAATAAGGAAATAGTCTTGCAAAGAACATTCAAAAAGGGAAATATTTTGGGGTCCTTTCAGGATAAGGTCTCCAATTCCATTTTCGTTTTGGTTTTTATTATTTATATATATTTTATATTTTTTTTTTTATTATTTTATATATATTTTAATTTTTCTTTTTCGTTAACAGTCATAGACACGATAAACTGCAATTTGTTTTTTTGGTGTGTTGTTACCTTTTCACGCATGAACGCTGAACCCGAAATTTTTTGAAACTTGGTATGATATTACTACCAAAACCCCAAATTAGACATCAGGCTATATTATTGTAATATTCTCTGAGCAAAAAGGAAAAGACGTGGGGTTTTTAAGGGAGGCCTGAAATTAAAAATAGCGTTTTTTCGTTTTGATTTCTTTTTGGCAAATATCACATGAAAGGTTGTTTATTTTGTTATTTAGAGGAGCCTTTTTTTATTCTTTTTCTCTAATAACATAGATAAACGGGGATATAACAAAAATCTATAGCGGTAAACCAACAATTTTATTGGGTACAAAAAATTTAAAAACGTTTCTTAACGAAAACCGTCAGCGATTTACACAAGGGTGATAGAGAAGTTGAAGGGAACAAACTCTTCGGATTCGGTAATATTTATCCCTATTTCTGATATTTATGTCATTTTAAACAAAAATGTACTATTTAACAACTAAAGTTAATGTTTTAAAACCATATGACAAAAGGGCTTTTGATTAATGTTGATAGGGGTTGTTTAAAGTACTGTATTACTTAGGTTCAAGGAGGCTACGATCTCTTCACCTAACCTAAATTTTTTATATAAATAAAATTATTTTTATTTGGGACCTCTTTTATTTAATTCAAGGGAGATAAATTATTAAAAAAAACATTTTGGGTTAATAATTTAGGAAACATGTTGTAACTTTATTTCGGGGGGCTGAAAATGATTTCAACTTTAAAAATTTACTTTTACAAATATAATCTTATGTACAAACATGCTTAAACTATATGTGCTCGGATTGGTTTTTGACAGGAAAAATAGTTTCAAATTTTAGTGAATTTAATTTTAATTAAATCTTATCCCTGATTATGCTTTGAATAATTAAAAAACAGGGAGTCAAAAAGGGGAGGGAAGTTTAGAAAAACATATTCATTTATTTCTTCCAATTTAAATTTTCTATTTATTTTAGTCCCCAAAAGTTACACTTTAGGATTGGATATTTCTTTCCAATAGGGTTGTCAAAACATGCACTTTAAACAATGGGTGTTTATTTTGTTTTTTGAGTAACTTTGGTCATTAGGGAAATTACAAACAAGTACGTTAAAAACTATAGGGGGACCCAAAACAATTTTAAAGGACACCAAACCCTTAACGACTTTAACAGAACTGGGTATGAGAATGGGCTTTAAAACCTCAATGATTGTAAGGGAGGCATAAATGAAAAATTGTCCTATTTTGTTTCTATTGGTTTCTCATAAACCTTGCATAACAAAATTGTTTTATCGTTATTTAGAGACTTTTTTTTTGTTTCCCAGAAGCCCCTAAAAAAGATATACGCAAAAGGGGGCTCCCGCGGGAGTCAACAATTTTTTGGGCACAAATGACTAAACAAAACCCAGTTTTAATTAACTTTCCTCCAACGCAGTGAGTCCTAACCTTAGCCTTTAGTGGCCTTTTTAAGCAAATTTTCCCTTCTCCAAAACTTTTCGTTTCTAGACCTTTACTTTTATGATATCGTGTTTGCACAATACTCTTCATTTTAATATGGGAAGATTTAATGAGGGGGAATTATACAACCCCCATTTAAAATACGGGGTTTTGAAAACAAGTTTTTTACCGTGGAAGCACGGGTGATTTTAATCACTTCTGCCCCCCCCAAGTGGGTCACCTTTGGTGCTTTACATCTGTTTTTGATGATTTTCTTTTTTTGTATTCTTGTAGTGTTATTAAACATATTTACGAAAGTAAGGTCCAAAAGTTTCCGCTGGGATAAAAGGGAAAAGGTGAAAAAAAAAAAACTGGTTTACTGTTTTTTCAATATATTCTCCTCTAAGTTCAATAACATATTACAACGCTTTGGCAACATTTCTTACCATGAAAAAAAAAATTTTCTTCTTTGTTAAAAAAATGTTCTTCCAGCTGTTTGGAGCCTTGTCGGTGTAAATCTCTTCCCAAAGGTCAGTTTTTTAATTTGGGGGGAAAAGGGGCTAACAAAGGGCCAAGTCTGGGCTTAGGGGGGTGAGAGTTTTCTTGAATCCACAGTCTTAAACAGCGACTTGGAACAATGCGTGAGGACGGGGGAATTGTCTGAAGGAGGCGACGCCTCTGCTTAACTTCCCTCTCCTCTTTTTTTTTAATGGCGTCTCGAAACCCGGGTAAAAGAGGGCTGATAAACTCCCCAAATTCATTGTGGATTCTTTATTTAAAATCTTAGTTTTCCCTTTTACGGTCCCAAAAAATTTTTTGGCCATTATCTTTTTTTTTGACTTTTCCCTTTTTAAAGGGGGCGCTTCTCCTGGTCTCAGTCGATGGACTCTCTTTTGCTAGTGGGTCATAATATAGACCATTTCCATCCCCAATTTCAATTGATCCAAAACTTCTTTGGGTCGGTTTATCTCCAAAAAATTCATTGCAGCAGTGAACTCTTCCTGTTTTTTTGAAGCTAAAAAAAAAATTTTTTGGATCCATCTTGCATTTACCTTGTTCTTATGCAAATGTTCTTGGATGATCCTCAAAACACTTGTTTTTGAAAGCCCCACCTCCCAGCTATTCCTTGGTATTCATCGTCGGTCGGCAGCATTAAATTCCCAAGTTGGATTGTTTTTGGGGTGACAGCTTCAGTGGGAGCCGGGACGTGGGTCATCTTTTTTGACTTTCATCCCTAACTTAAATAGTTTTGCCATTCTTTCACTGTGGGAATTTCAGGAAGGGCTGCCGTATAACAATCTAAGCGCTTCTTTAATTTGCGCAGGAGTAAGACACTCTTTAAAAGAATTTAATTACCCCACGGTAAATCGAGTTTAACATTGTAAAAAAAGGGGAGTTTCCCTTTTTGGGTGGACACCCGAATGAAAGATTGAGGAGTGCGGGCGAAAGGGTATGGGGTGGAGCAGCCATGGACCGCAAGGCGGGAGTCCCGGCACGTTGAAGGAGGGGAAGCGGGACAGGCCGAAACTTATGAACCTTAAATCGAAGATTACACTGTCTACAAAATTAACTTTTTTTTCTTTCCAAGAATAAAAAATATTGGTTCAAAAAGTATTTTTTGTGCTGATTCAAATATAATTTTCAGTTTGTCCGCATCGGGCAGGAGTTTTGTTGAATTATTTGAATTTTTTTAAATTTTTAAAAATCTGAACTAGCTATCTAACTCAAAATTATAACACTTGACTGACTTACCTAGAAAATGATTTTCGGGGATTTTTGCATCTGGAAGTCCTCTTTTTTGTTTCCAACAGTATCAGCCACATATTGGAAAATCCAAATTTCCTTGGAATCTTCTTTATCTAGAAATTTTCTGATAAAACGCTCACGGTTTTATCGCTGACAGCTCAAAAAGGGTTTTGGGGAAAATCAATGAAGTCCAAGAAGTGAATTTTTTTAAAAACTGTTGCATCCCTCTTTTTAAGAATGAGAAAGATCAGCCACTATGTCACGAATTTTTTTTGCTTTATTTTTCCAAGAAAATTGAAAATAAACTTTTGAAAGACTGCCAGGCTCTCCTCCAGTGTTTAAAAAAGTCCCTCGAAATATTCATCTCACAATATCGGATTTTTGGTCCTATAAAAACTCCTTCTTTTAAATTTTAACACCCGATTTGGGGAATTTCGATTTTTGTACAAATCCATCAGAAAAGTTTATCATAGCTTTTTACAAAATTTTTCATAACTCCTAATTAATATGCAATGGAGGTAAAAATTTTTTTCAGGATTCACTAAAGGGGGCCAGCCACATTTTTCGGCCGGGAAAGATTAGTTTTGGCCATGCTTTTTAATGTAGTGGGGACTTTTATCTCCGTCCCACTCGCCCCAAAAAACAGCAAAATTTGGTTGAACCCAATTGCAAACCAAGCAAAAAAGCAATGAAACCCTTTTAAAACACACAATATCATTCATATTTTCCATATTGTATTTTCTCTAAAATTATTCTTATTTTGATTAGTTCTTTAATTTTTGGCAGCCTACAAATATTGATGGGGTAGTTCATCCCATATGTTTGCAGCACAGCTTCAACCTTTCTTAGGGAGTCTATGAACAAGCGCCACCCACCTGGTCTGTGGTGATGCCCAAAAAGTTTCCTAACGAAAAAATATATTACAAAACACAAAAACCCCCCCTTCTTCAGAGTATTTTTGAAACACTAGGGGGCTACGATAATATTATTCTACATTTTTTTTTGAGAAATTCCACCCTTTGAGTTTGAATTAACTTCAGTTGTAGTTTAGATAGATTTAATCCCGAATCAGTTTATTAAGGTCTGTTTGTTTGGGAAAAAGTATTTTCTGTGACACTACGGGTTTCATAGAAAGACATTTTTTATTTTCATCTGAACATTTGTGTTTCACTTAGGTCACAATCAGAGTTATCATTTTTTGGTTGTATCTACATATACGGGGTACGGGGAAACTCTTCACTGTTAAGACGGGTTAAAATGCAGATTGCAAATTCGGAACTTAACTGTTTTTTTGTTTAGATGTAATCCTTTAATATTTGTCAAACAAAAATAACAGTCAGTTGAATGACCCTTGGGGTTTTCCCTCCCAATCATGGGAATTGCAAAAGGATATGATGTTTCCCCATTTTCCCACCCGTCCAGTTAACACACTAAACAAGCATGTATTTGGGGCCCCAAAGCTTTATCAAAAACACCAACTTGACCCCCAAAGTAAAGTTGATAACACTTCTTTCAAGTGGGGTCTTTTTTTTGGGCCTTGAGACGGGAAGTCAGCTCCCCAAACAATAAAGCAGCATTTTTCTGATATTTTAACCCTTTTTTGGCATGATGAAAAAATTAAGCACTGAAATACAACATGCCCCCCCCCAAACACAATCACTTCCCACAGAAAAAAAGGAAATACTTCACTAGTAACAGGTCCAGTCAGCTCAAAGACCATCACAAGCCAAATTTGTCGGCTTTTCTAAACTGAAGCCTGCCAGTCTTTTTTTGTGGTGCTTCGCTTGATATTACAAATAATTTCAATAAATAGGCTTGATAAATAGCACAATGGGGAAAAGGGGTTCCTATGACAGGTCAAAGAAAAAACGCTAAAAATCTATTTTGAAAAGTAGCTTTCACAAAAAAAATTTATTCCTTTGAGGGGAAAAAAATCTGAAACATATCTGAATTCAGGAGGGAAAAAAATGCACAAGATTCACTATTCGATTTCTTGTGAAAATAACCTTGTCGACCATGTTATTGAAACATTATTATTTAAAAATAAAATAGCTGTTATCATTGTGTTTGGGCCATTTTGGGCAAAGGGGGCCTTTTTTCAAAACCCTGGGTTTGGAAAGAGATACTTTTTAATTTATTTTTGGGCCATGGAGTTTTCAAAAATACACACATAAACACAGGAAAATAAAATTTTTTGGAATACTGAACAATACATAACAAATACTTTATTATTAACATACCTGAGCAACACCTGAAACCTTAGCCAAATAAAGTATAATTTTATATACATAATATAATATAAATATATATAATATATATAAACAAAAATGGTCCTATACAAATATTTTGTAACTAATACATACAGAGAAACTTAAATTTTTTTGGATCCCTTAGTGATTTTGAAAAAAAAACAGAGATGCAAAGACTAGGATTAAAAAGGGTTCCAAATAAATTTCAATATTCTAAGGTGGCTGGTTTTGAGATAAGCGAAACAAAGTAATCAAAATGGGTTAAGTTCATAATATTTGGAAATACCTTAGATTCTGTGGATAAGCTCCAAATTTTACCAGGTGCTTACTGCAGGCTAGCCTTTGGGTAACGCTATTATACCCGTCGAATCTTTCTTCCCTCGTTACAACTGCCCTCTTAAACAGTTTTTCCCTGAAAAACAAAATATTATTATAAGCAAAAAAACTGGGGTAAACCCCTTGAAAATTAAAATAAAAAACCAAGATAATCGGGTTTTTGTTAAACATCAATTTTTAATCAGCTAACAATTTCAAAAAGTCTGTCGTTGCAGGGGCTGCACATAACTGAAAATTCCCACTTGTAGGTGTGAATATACTCATCTCAGGCATATATTTTCTATTTGTAAGTAGAAGTAGAGATTTACTAGTGTTAAATGAAATTTTGGGGGTACCATTGGTATAGACAAAAAAAAAAAAAAAATCACTTTAAATTTTAAGAATTAAAGAATTTAAATTGATCACACAATGTATTTGATGAATCTTCATAGTGAAGGTTGGCTGAAAAAAATATTCGTATTTAACGTTTGAAGGGGTGTTTAAAGAAAAAAATACGTATTGTTAAAATGTGAAAATTTTAAAGCAGGGTTTTTTTACCCCAAGGCTAAAAAAAAAAATGTATAAAATACCCCCCACACCCCCCATTTCACACCCCCAACACTTTCATCAGTTTGGTAGCTTAAAATGGTTGTTTTTTTGGGGAAATTTTTAAATTTTTCACGAGTCCTTTCTATTTTGACTTGTACATTGCTCTGAATGACCCATTAACAAAAAAAAAACTAGAGGGGTTTTTTTTAAAATGGAGAGCTGTAATGTTTTTTGGGGTGACAAACCATGTAAACCATTTGGTTAGGTTTTTTTGGGCTTATCCACAAAAGTCCGTTTACACAGGGGCTGTGTTAAAATAAGCGATTTCCACATGAAGTTTAATAATGATGAACCCACGTACTGGTAAAAACTTAACCCCCTGAAAAATTTAAAACGGGGTTAATACAAAAAGGTTATATAATAGGAAAATAATATAATAAAAAACCTCCAGACGGGAAGCTCCTGAAAAGGGGAAAAAATCCCTCACGCAGGGGCTGTGTAAATTTAGCGATTTTTCCCCTTTAAATTTAATAATAGATGAACCTACGTATGGTAACACTTAACCCCACCATGAATATTAAGCGATTAAATACAAACGGTTATATAATAGGAAAAATATATAATAAGAAACCTCCAGACGGGGAGCTCCCGAAAAGTTTAAAAATGTCCCTCACGCAGGGGCTGTGGGAAACTGAGCAGATTTCCATGAATTTTAAAAATAGATGAAACCCCCCCTACTGGTAAACTTAAACCCCCTTTAATATTTTAAACGATTAATTTCAAAAGGTTATTTTAATGGAAATAAATTTTTTTAAGGAAAAAACCCCCGGGCGGGAAGTCCTGAAAGGAAAAAAGTCCGGTTTACGCGGGGGTGTTGGGAAACTGAGAGATTTTTCCCCCCGTAAAGGTTTTTTAATAGATAAATCTTTTTTAAAAAGGGAAAAACAGCACCACCGAGAAAAAATTTCCAAAAGGTAATAAGAAAGGGTTTTTTCCAATTTCAATAACTAGCTGACAGGGGAAAAGGGTTTTGGTTAGAAGGGAAACAAAAAAGGGCTGCCCGGGCCCCCCCCGGAAAAAAAACAATTACTGAAATATTTTTAGAAAAATAAAAATTTTTAAATTTTTAGGAACTATTTATATATCTAGTACTGTAATTAATAAAAAGTAAGAAATTTGGGTTTTCCATTTAATCAAAAATTTTTTTTAGTCCAAAACCCTTAAAAAGGGGGGGGGGGGGGGGGGGGTCCAGGACATATTTCATGTATCTCCCATAATAAAGTTCTTTTTGGGAAAACAATTTTTGGTATTTAAGCTTCGAATAAAAGTGATTTATTATGTAGCAGAGTATTGTTTAATGTAACTTTAGTAGAAGTGGGTGTTTGTGGTGGGGGGGGGGGGGTGTGGGGGGGGTGGTGGGCGGTGGGGGGGGGGGGGTGTTTGGGGGGGGGTGGGGGGGGGGGTGGGGGGGGGTGGGGGGTTGGGGGGGGGTGGGGGGGGGGGGTGGGGGGCGGGGGGTGGTGTGGGGGGGGGGGGGGGTGGGGGGGGGGGGGGGTGGGGGGGGGGGGGGGTGGGTGGGGGGGGGTGGTGGGGGGGGGAGGGGGTGGGGGGGGGGGGGGGTGGGGGGGGTTGGGGGGGTGGGTGTGGGGGGGGGGGGGTGGGGTGGGGGGGGTTGGGGTGGGGGGGGGGGGGGGTGGGGGGGGGGGGTGGGTGGGTGGGGGGGGGGGTGGGGGGGGGGGGGGGTGGGGGGGGGGGGGGGTGGGGGGGGGGGGGGGTGGGGGGGGGGGGGGGTGGGGGGGGGGGGGGGTGGGGGGGGGGGGGGGTGGGGGGGGGGGGGGGTGGGGGGGGGGGGGGGTGGGGGGGGGGGGGGGTGGGGGGGGGGGGGGGTGGGGGGGGGGGGGGGTGGAGAAGGCATGATGTGCTAAGGAGGTGTGGCCAATGTATAGCTGAGTACTTGAAGGGAGTAGAAGGCATGATGTGCTAAGGAGGTGTGGCCAATGTATAGCTGGGTACTTGAAGGGAGTAGAAGGCATGATGTGCTAAGGAGGTGTGGCCAATGTATAGCTGAGTACTTGAAGGGAGTAGAAGGCATCATTATTTTAATGGTCCTATAACATGCTGCTCATTATAATGGAAATATTTGAAATTATTTAATCCAATCCCTTTAACCCCCCCCCCTCATTCTTGGTCTAATTTCAGCCATTAACGGATAACCATCAGTGCTTAAATGAATAGTCAGATATCGATTATTGTATAGATCGACTGAACATGGGGGATATAAAGACTTTAGCTAGGGCAGCTGGTAGATTCGTGCTGGGCTCAGGTAGAACCAAAAGGCATTACCAATGCCCCCCCCCCCAGATTGTAAATTCATTCATCTAGTTAAAAATATTCTTGACCAGAAAGAAATATATCTGAATATAATGTATTAATTTTATTGAAACGTGTGTTACAGTAATGTATCGAGTACTGTAATTTATAAAGAACGAGAATACTTTTTATCTCAATCACTCTAGATTTAGTATTCTAATGCCAATACACGGGGGGGGGCATCAGAACGTATTTGCATGTATCTCATCTTGTAAATACGAGTTCAAAATAATATTTGGTATTTAAGTTTCTTATAAAGTAGTTCATTGTATAACAGAGCATTGCTTAAGTGACGTGAGTAGGAGTGGGTGTTTACTGAAGGCTGTAATCAAATACGAAGGCTAATTACTTGTTTAATTTTCAAAATAGAGAACAAATGACAAAAATAACAATATTTTTAGTAAAACTTAATTGGCAATACGATTAATTCTATACAGTTTTTCGATCCGACTTATAATAACGTAGCTATTTCGAAATTTCAAAATCTAACCCTCTACCCCCCCCCCAGTATTCCGATTTTAGCCGTTAACGAACTTGATCAAACAAAATTTACATCCGCGTGATCGCTCACACACGAGAATATATATATATATATATATATATATATATATATATATATATATATATATATATATAATTTTGATCGGACCTCATTTTAGTCATCTTCTGGTTAAGATCGATGGAGGTTTAAGGAAATATGTCGGAAATCTCATGACGAGTACAGCCTGAATAGCTAATATTCCATAAGAGACTCGGACCAAGAACCTGGAAGAGCCTTCCTGCCAGTAACTAGTCCTAGCGAAAGTATAGAAGATGGATGATAGCTGTGGTTGCGGCAAGGTACAGATTCCCACTCACTAGAACATGGAACGCTGATGATGTCATATCACCGTCTATTCACTATTTCCCACTCCATAAACTGTAATAGTTAGTTGGACGTCTGTTACTAATGAGGTATTTGAAGTGAAAATTGGATGACTAGAAGTGGGGGTTTACAAAATGATCCGTTAATTTTCGAATTGAAAACCTGTATAAAGCAGTAGTGGTAAAAAATTAGAATTCCGACAACATTGCTTATATACTCAACCGCAAAAAAAACCGGACACTTAGATTTAGTCTTATAATTTTGTTAAATACTTAATATATATGTATATTAATCTTTTTAATTAAAATAATTGGTTAATCTATAGGTTATTTAAACCAAAACTGCCAAAATGAATAATTTTTATTGATTATTTACACAAAAATACAAAATAAAAAAAAGAAAAAGATAAATTAACACATTTAAAAAAAAAAATTATTCTTCATTTTTATTACAATGAATGGTAGACTTCGCTACCCCAAGCGTTTCGGCAATGTAACGTAAGCTCCGGCCTTCCATCTAAGTTTGAAAGACCCATTATTCTGGACCGAAATAAAACATTAATTAAAGAAAATGCTTGGTTAATAATTAAAGATGTTTAAATGTGCGAAAAACTACTTACAGTTTAGAATAGATCAACTTGACGACAAATAAATCTAATGGGAGTTTTATCTAATTGTTTACTAATCCTGAAGGGATTAGTTCAATGGACTTGGACTCTAAATTCTCTGTAATAACTAGAATACCCACATAAAAAAAATTGCTGAAAATTAGCTTTTAATACGACAAAAATGAAGTGTCCGGTTTTTTTTTGCGGTTGAGTGCATATTTATTTATTAGCGTCCACTTTTGACAACGACGGCTAATTGGGTTGCTTATATAACATTTTGTCCAACTCGTAGTAACGGAAAACATTCGTAGTTTGAATTATTCCCTCCTCTAAAACGCTCTCTCCCCCCTCCAGATTTCAGCATTTCATAATGGTCATAGTTTTTTATTATAAGTTTTCCATAAAGGTTCAATGTAAACAATATTTGATATTAATACTTCTTATAATGCGGTTCATGACATACCTAATAGTTTGTTGTTAATAAGATATGAGTAGGAGTGGAGGTATACTGAAGGCTGAAAACTAAAAAAAGTATCTCAGCTAATATTCAAATCGAGAAAAGATGTACATTCCAATATTCATAGAAAATGACAATTTTGATAATATTGGTTCTATACAATTTTCCGATCTGGCGAGTAATAATAGAGATATTTTGAATTCTGGAAATTCCCCATCACTCGGGCCTGATTTCAACTCATACAATACACACATACTCGTACAGTATCAATAGCATTAAGGAACGCAGCTAAAACTGAATCATGCAACAGGACCAATTTTTCACAGCGACTCAATAGCATGCTTGTTTGTTGAAATGTGAATAGAATTTTATTTTGGCTCTTTCATATCCATGCTATTTGTCTTTAAGAAATCCGAAAATGCGCGTCTAGCAACAAACCATCATGTTTAATGCCTGCACCTATTACTAAATAATAAACGAAAGTATTATCTTCATAGTGTTAGATCTACACTATAATCAGAAAATAGTTGTAATATTGAGACAGTTAAGCTTTGACCTTCTAAACAATTTTATGTTAACATCAATTAACTGAGTTTCAGATTTATAGGTTATATTCCACATGAATGCGGTCAGTTATTGTGGATATTTAGAATGAACTAAACAGAAAAAAAAGGTCAAAAGGTTAATTTAAGAAAAAAAAATCATAATTTAAAAAATGTTTCCTGCTTCTTCAATGACTGCATTGGTAATTTCCATTTAGTAACTAAAAATATTTTCCTGAATTCCGTACAGGAATATTTTACCAAACTATCTAACCTTCTAACACTACTTGCTAATAAAAATAATATAATAGTAAAAGCCAGAAATAATTTACTTTGTAGAGATATTGACCCAGCACTTTACTCAAAATGCAATCCCTTTTTTAGACTATTCTGTAACTTTTCACATCCGGAACCAGCGAATTACCTTTAATTTAACGCCAGCATAGAAAAGTTAAGAACCATGATCCAACTGAGAGTCTGTAATAGCGAATACATTAAAATATCCCATACAGGTAAAGCCCATATCATAAAATCAGACAAAATATGTAAGTGGTGTAAAAAATACATTTATAATAGCCTGAAGCATGTAATGCTACATTGCCCTGCACTTGGAAATCACAGAAAACAATATTTACAATCATATATAGTTAAAATCAGGGACGGACTTTCATCGGAATTTACGCAAAATATTAACAATACTGAAAAGCTAAATAACCCATATTACTTTATTAAGAGTATATTAATGTCAGGTTATTAACCATTAATTGTTGTTTTATTTTAGTTGATTTTACGGAACTATTATATATTGCTTATGCAATGTTATATGTATATTACTTATATTATAAAAGTGTTCGAAATTACCGAATTGTAAATTATTTAAGTAGAATACCTAACGATACTACCATAAAATGACCAGACCCCTGGCAACGCCCATGTATTTATGCAAAAATCATAAAAAATAAAAAAAAATATTTTCCTGAATAGAATTACTATAAGTCAAGAATCAGTAATTAACCGACTGATTGGGAAACGATAAGGCACAGCACAGAAAGCACTCTGCACAAGAAAATTCCCATTTTATGGAAATTTATTGCTTTCCGCCTAACTCAGACACACAAAGAGGAACAGGGGAAATGCAAAGGAAAAATAATAGCCTTTCAAAAATATTAGAAAGAAAATACTTTCTACAAACCTGATTCTTCCCAGATCACCTCTCTCCACCTTTCTCAGACCGTTCGTTATCCAACAAAATTTCATTCAAGGTCTACCACTGAGAATTGCTTAATATAACTAAGACAGATTAGTAGCGGGGTTACAGTATAAAATGAAACTATTGAGGTCTCTCACAATACAAAATTAATTATAAATTCCCTGAAATTAACCCGCGTTTATGGATGATTTAATAGAGAAAAAGTCACAGAAAAAAGTTGTAGGTCTGAATCTCTAATTTAATGTCATTGAGCACTGCCGAGAAGAGACAAGAAAAATTAATGATTAATGAACTTGATGTCTTCTATATATGCATAATTATGAACGGAACTCAATTTCATCTTCACCTTGGTAAGATCGATGGATATTTGAAGAAATATTACTCAATAAGTAATTTTCCATAACTACAATTTGTTAACAGTGTATCCTGAAAAAGGGTTCGTGGATAGTGTGGCGTAAAGAATAATTACTGGCTAATGCGGAAGAATCTGCCCTAAAGGGTGGGTGACTTGCTGAGGCTAGGGCAGAGCTCTAAGAATGGACCTGCTAGTAGTGGAGCGGCAAGGAGCAAGTAAGAATGCCTAAGATGGCGACTGATTGAGACGGCGCTATTGTTGTGCTATGTCGGATATTGGTTGATGCCGGCAGGTAATGGTTGTATAATTGGCTGCTCTGATTGGCTGATTAGCATAGCCCAAGCTAATACACGCCCTTTCAGATCAACCATCTACAGGTGTCTGGGGGGGGGGGCTCCTCAATCTCTCCCCTCCTCCCAATCACTCCTTCAATAGAATCAAATTTCAGACAATCACAACATCAAATCCCACTTCAAATATTGTGATATATTTCCAAATGAAATTCCTACAAACGCTATATCTCCAGACCTTTCTAAAGCTACTCTTGTTACATTAGCTAACCCACAGAAATCTCCTAATAGTGGGCGTTTGAAAATACAGTCCATTGTGCAGGAGATGCGTAACCAAGGGAAAGTGCCACGTGATCATATGACACACTAGTGAGTTCGTCTCAATATATTTTTAGAACCTGATGATAACCCGCAAATTTATTGAAGAACTTATTAAATAAAATCATTAGATTACTGAGAAGTATGGAAACCTGTAGATATATAAAGTTTCAACTAAGAAGGATGGAAATCTGCAGGAATGAAAGTTTCAACTCAGAAGCATGGAAACCTGTAGATATGAAAGTTTCAACTAAGAAGGATGGAAAACTGTAGATATGAAAGCTTCAACTAAGGAGGATGGAAACCTGTAGATATATAAAGTTTCAACTAAGGAGGATGGAATCCTGTAGATATGAAAGTTTCAACTAAGAAGGATGGAAACCTGTAGATGTGAAAGTTTCAACTAAGAAGGATGGAAACCTGTAGTAGATATGAAAGTTTCAACTAAGAAGGATGAAAACGTGTAGATATGAAAGTTTCAACTAAGAAGGATGAAAACGTGTAGATATGAAAGTTTCAACTAAGAAGGATGAAAACGTGTAGATATGAAAGTTTCAACTAAGAAGGATGAAAACGTGTAGATATGAAAGTTTCAACTAAGAAGGATGGAATCCTGTAGATATGAAAGTTTCAACTGAGAAGAATGGAAACCTGTAGATGTGAAAGTTTCAACTAAGAAGGATGGAATCCTGTAGATGTGAAAGTTTCAACTAAGAAGGATGGAAACCTCTAGATGTGAAAGTTTCAACTAAGAAGGATGGAAACCTCTAGATGTGAAAGTTTCAACTAAGAAGGATGGAAACCTCTAGATGTGAAAGTCTCAACTATGAAGTATGGAAACCTGCAGATATGAAAGTTCCAACTATGAAGTATGGAAACCTGTAGATGTGAAAGTTTCAACTAAGAAGGATGGAAACCTCTAGATGTGAAAGTTTCAACTAAGAAGGATGGAAACCTCTAGATGTGAAAGTTTCAAAAAAGAATGATCGAAACCACTAGATGTGAAAGTTTCAACTAAGAAGGATGGAAACCTCTAGATGTGAAAGTTTCAACTAAGAAGGATGGTAACCTCTAGATGTGAAAGTTTCAACTAAGAAGGATGGAAACCTCTAGATGTGAAAGTTTCAACTAAGGAGGATGGAAACCTGTAGATGTGAAAGTTTCAACTAAGAAGGATGGAAACCTCTAGATGTGAAAGTTTCAACTAAGAAGGATGGAAACCTCTAGATGTGAAAGTTTCAACTAAGAAGGATGGTAACCTCTAGATGTGAAAGTTTCATATCTCTTCGACCTCCAAATAAAGTTTTCATCGTTGTCAACACCTGGGAAACCGATTACGATTACCGATATTGACCACTTGGGGTAGTATATCATGAAAAGCTTAAATATCAAAAGTTGTTTATATTTGTCTTTAATATACGAGATGCTATAAATATTTTAGATGTGACGTCAACACTTAAGATTTTACGTTCTAGACTGTAATGAATTAGTTAATTATTCTATTCCTGGGTAGTCCAGGAAAAAAGTGGATTTAGATGAATTGGAATCAAAAATTGACAACATTGGCGTTATAGTCGCATCGAAAAAACTTTAGAATCCCCTTTGTTCAAATTTAACGGGGTTATTTGATTTTTTTTAGTTTCAGTATTCAGATAACCCCCACTTCTAGTCATCCGACTTTTAGAAGCCAAGTAACAAAACATGTCCAGATTATTATTCAATTGATGTTTAGAAAGGCTTCTTATTGCGGGAGAAAGATAGAATATATAGTGTGATAACATCATGAGAACGTCATTCCAGCAGTTGAAAAATGTACTAAGAGTACGCGACCTATACTGGAAGACTTTTTTAATTATCCGTGAATTGTTGTGGCAGCCTGTTGTAGGACTGAGTAACCTAGTAGGCGACATTATTGCTATTGCACAGTTGTTTAGAGAGGGATGGAGTGCGGTCACCCTTATCGGGAATAAAACAAGCTACAGGAAAATAGCTCGAACAATGTTTTCCTAATAGAAATACTTAATAAGATTTACCTTGGGGAAATAACCCGTTGAGGTTTATAGATGGAGAAATTGCCATCCGTTCAAATTCAATACTGTTAAAAATGTTTTTATTCATGTCCTCATTGTGATACTTCGGCTAATTGGGACGGTTTATCTACAGGTTACCACCCTTTTCTAGTCAGGGCGGGACTATGGATTGTATTTAATGAGTTCGTCGCTAAATAAATTCCTATTCCCAAGGCGGGGATCGAACTCGCTACTCTAGAAAGCTGTGAGATTAAGACTTAACCCGCACCGCTAACCTGTGCCCCAGATTAAATATTGAGAAATTTATTGTACATGGTTGCTGTAGTGAACATAATTATAAGCGAAATCATCTGGTTAGGTAGTACTCATGGCGCCGTATTCGAAAAATTTCTTCAAATGTCCATCTATTCTACACAGGAGAGGGAGAAAGTTTGTTCCATTCAAATCAATATATATATATATATATATATATATATATATATATATATAATAATCTTCTAAAATTTATAATATATCATATATACACTATTTATGTAGTAGTTATTCCTTGTCAGATATCCATCCACTTGTATATGGTTGTGAGCCGGCACTATTGCAGCTGCTTTAACCAACTGAAAGCAACGGAGACATTCCAAACTATTGCTTCAGCTGACATTCATTGTTATACAACATGATCCATCAGCAATTACCAACCTGCCTCTATTTCTTAGCCTGACCTAGTTTCGTATCGGCCTTACGCCACAACATTATTTTGCATCTAATAAATTGAATCCTTCACTCATTAGACAGAATATATATATTTTTCCCCACATATGTATTAATATTGATGCATTCTGGTTTACCTGAGGAAGTTCCACTGACACACAAAATTGGGGAGTATGAACATAAATCACTTCTAATGGTCCTTGTGATGACGTTAACTATTTACGAAACATAATGTATTTATGTATTGATAAAAGCCCGGACTGCAGATTTATTCAGTAAGTAGTTTCCCTCTCGTTCTGTGCCTAAAGCCTCACGGATGACATCATGCTATATTTTATTGTTTATTTAACCCTTAGTAGTAGCCTAATATTAGCAATACTTGAAATCTAAGTCGGGTTTGGGATATTTGGTGATGTAATATTTTATTTTGAATGACTCATGATTAGGAATGGTTGTTGTCTGAAGTTGGAATGTGAAAAACGATATCAGTTACTAATCCTGTGAGCGAAGAGGGAACTGTATAACATTCGCTTGATCACACTGTTATGTTTATTTAAACTCTGTTATACACCGAATTGGTGTATAACAGTGTTCGGATGCAATTCACATAAATCCCTTTATCCTTATTCCTATATCTGGTCCCTTCTAGCAGATTTCCCTAAAGGGGGAACCAGATATTGGTTCTCATTACCAAATTTTTGAAATATGTCGTTCAAAACTTCACACTCCCTCTTACTCAGATTTACAATTATTACAAATTTAATGTTCTGTAGATGTTATTTACGTATTTTCATTATCTTGATTATCAACAGACATGTTTGCATTTTTGTTTTAGTTTTTAGCCTTCAGTAAACCACAACTTTTAGTCATCGCAACATGAAAAATAACAAAATATATCTTGAAACATCTTATTCCAAGCTTAAATACCAAATATTGCTTTCAAAGGACCTTACTTATGTGAGATACATGCAAAAGTGTGATGACATAAATTGCGATATTATTGACCGCCCGCTGCTTTCATTGATTTTTTTTTTTTTGGAAATAAAGAACATAGCTGAGATGAGACCAGTAGTGTGTCTGTCATTCCAACATGTGGGAAATCTGTTTAGTTTACGCAGCCCCTGCTTGGCGGACTTAGTGCGTGTATAGAGCAGTGATATGCTCCACAGGTAGCAGCAATACTTGGCAAAGAGGTTACTAAATACATTAGCCTTTGGAGAAAATACCTGCTTTCTTAATAACATTCTATTTTCCACTTTGAGAATATGCATTCAAGACTTGAACTAAAGCTATGCATGAGATGTTTTAGAAATTATGTATCTTATAGTATGCATTGTGGGGATTTCCTGAAAGCTGGAAACGAAATTTATACAAATATCACCTAATATTTGAGTTTACAAGTTTAATGTTCTATTGTTGTTTTTCAGTATGTTGTTTATAACTAAGATATTTGATTATAGTAGAGTATTGTTGCTATATAGCTTTTCAATTCATCAGTTATTCCAGACCGAGTGACCTTCCTTCCTTTAGGTTTTCCCCTAACCCTTTCCACCCCTGCCTGCCCTTGTCAGTTTTCACTGAGTGCAGCAGTTTTTTTGCTCCTTGGTCCTCCTCTACTACTAATTGGTATGCACCACATCTAACAATTTAATTCCTTGTTATAGTTTTTATATCGAAACCTTTTCTTTTGTCATAGTCACGCGTTACTTATTAAAAAAAAAACAAAAAAAAAGATCTTTTGTATTTATTAAAACTTCTTTTTTCACGAATTTCTTATACTTTTTGGTTTTTATTCATTGTTATCACTGAAAAAAGGAGCCAATGGTGGCCGAAGCTGTCAGCATATTTAATAAACTCCTCTATTTGAAGAATTGATAATCTATAGAGCCGATGCCCAACAATCCTCTTCTACCATTGAATAACCAACAACTCATAATAAGAAATTTTCATTTTTTAGATTCAGCATTCTGTTATCCCCACTCGTACTCATGTCAAATTAAAGATAAGCAGCTATATGAGGACCGCTTTATTCGATGTTTAAATACCAAATATGGTTTTCATTGAAAATGAATTTATTTATTTTGTGAGATACATATTAATATGTTATATGAGGACTTCATCAATTAAGATTTTTCGTTCTTTAGTCTAATATTTTTATGATCTATACTCAATATTTAACAGGTTAGACAACACTGAAGGTCATATTTGTTATTGGCGAAAATCGGACATAAAATAATGAGGGTTTAAAAGGGGGGGATTGGAAAATTCAAAATATCTCTGTAATTATGAATCGAATCGTAAAATGTTATAGAACCAATCTTGTTAAATTTTTGATTTTCTACTACTATTGTTCTATGCAAGTTTTGGTAACTCAAGTGTTAAGCGAGTTCTTCGTTGTTGCTTGAGAGGGTAAGGGGAAGAGTTTAGAGGAGTGGAAAAAAAATTAAATGTTTATTTTTACTCTTGTCTATTAGATATACTGATTTTTTTTAAACATAAAAAGGTCTATAGAATTTGGTCAAGGACTTTTTTGATCTACTAAATTTCACTTTATGTACCTACACGATCGTGATCTCATAGCACTATCTATTCTCTATTTTTTCCCGTAATAAGTAGGTACTAAATTTTAAGCTAAATATGAGGTGATTAGTGAGGCACTAAATCAAAATGAAAATCGGTTACGAAGAAATGGGCTTTAGCGGGAGTTTGTAGATAAAGCATCCATTGAACCGCTCGATAGTTGATAAGGAAAAATAACATGAAATATTTTGAAAATCGCTTCAAGGGTTCAGCTTCAATTGGTGGGAAATCTGCAAATTACATGGAAGCAGTCAGAACCACTTTATACGGACTACACCATGTTTAAATATAATCATTCAATTTCATAGGGCACCATATTGATTCCGATGGGTAAGAGCTCGCATCGTCCAAATTCTATCGAAAACATCCAATGTCCTTTGGGCATTAGACTGTAATCCTTCATTTTACTGGCATTAACAGGATTCCTTCTATTCTAGAGCAATGGTGGATTAACACGAACTGAAGGTACTCCGTCTGGCCCGGGATAATGTAATGAAAAGGGTAATTAGTGCTATTCTGTGAAGAAACCATGTTGCATAGCATCCCTTTTACACATCTCTAGGGATTGTGGTGTGTTTTGAATGGATGTAACAAAGTATCCAGGTGGATTTGGGGTTCTGAGAAGGATGATCAATGCCCTTCTAGGAAGTGGTGTATGGCTGTATTATGGCCCTCTCAAGGTGTATTATGCCGGCAAACAGGATAATCTGGGCACGGCTGTCACAGCACAAATAGGAATGAAAGCACTATGTTATGGAAAACACAGCCAAGTTATGAGTGCGCATCCAAAATATAGTCATCAATATCTTTGTTAGTAGTGGTTTTATCGAAAAAAATGTAAATATCGAATTGAGTTCAGAATTCCGACTTTGGTCCTAAAGCGTTATTTACATTCATGAACTTTAAAATCGTGACTTGTTTTTATATTAAAAAGATTGGTAAAGTTACCTTATTCCAAAAAACCACAATAATTGATTTACAGTCATAGCAAAAACACCTTTAGTTTTTCTCTAGTGGAATAATAGGAGCAGAAAGCCACATATCCAGGTTAATGTTTTAGTGAACAGTTAAATTTTATTGAAAATATGTGCCTGTAGGAGATGTTTCATTATTGTGTCCATGTATGGGCTGTTGTCGTGTAGTAGATCTGAAAGGTTGGTACATTTATTTATTTATGTAATAAATTTTGTATATACGCTGTATTATGGCTTTCCACTAATCTTAGTAATGAGGGCTTACTTGGAATAACCTCAATAACTTTCGACTGGAACCATTTTTATTTCGATTTGCTTCATCGGGTAACACAGCAAGCTCATTTCGCCGGCTAAATCTCATACTGGATTAAAGATGAATGCAAATGTTATGATGATGCAATTGATATTTTTTGTCGGGAAACTAAAGTTTTGGGAGATCATGAACTATAATAAGCCGTCCAAAAGTCATTCCATGTATTTCAGCAATTTTACGAAAACAAAAGGATTAGTCGGAGCTCAGTAAACAAAATATTTATATTTCAACGGGAAACCATTGAGTTCAGTTGGTCCAATTTCCTCGTTTTACTTCACGAGTATTAAAACTGACTGACTGACAGTTATTGTACATGTTACAGGGCATTTGTGTTACGTCATGAAAATAACAGGATGATTTCTTCATAACTAAATTCAGCCTTTATATTTGTTCAGGACATCAGTTGTATTTTTGCCCATCAATGACGGGTAATACTGATAGAATAGGACGGAATGATTTTGTGGATTCAACCTTTATATGCACACGGGAAACAATTTCTATTTCAAACAGTCAACGACGGCTAACACAGCAAGAATTCTATGTCTCCTATACATTCCCTAAGGGGAATCAGCTATTGACGCAGAACTCATGACGCAATTATGGCGAAAATGAGGTCCGTTTAAAACTGTATATATATATATATATATATATATATATATATATATATATATATATATATATATATGTCTGTTACTGCTCTAGCGGTCGCAATATTTGTTTGATCGTTACCAAACTCGATATTTAGTCATCTTATACAAAAAGAAAGGTCACGTTAGTTAACGGCTGAAATCGGAAAAGGGGGAGGGGGGGTTGACAGGGGGAGAAACTTGAAAATTCGCAAGATCTCCGTTACGTATAAAATAATCTAATTGCAACTTACAATTACTATAAATATTGTTATATGCATTTGTTCTCTATCTTGAATATTGACCACGATGTTTGCATTTTTCAGTTTTTAGCTTCAGTAAACCCCCACTTCTACTCGAGATAGATGCAAATAAGTTCTTGTGGACTTTTTTATATGCACAAATAGTAATCGAGATAATTACATTATTTAGTTTGCAGGATTCTGTAATCCCCCATTCCTACTCAAAGCAAATTAACTGTTTGCTGATGTATCATGTACATCTTATTCTTAGCTCAGACGTCAAATATTGTTTTCAATGAACCCTTACTATATGAGATACATTACAAACATGCTTATTGTGACGTCATCATTAAAGATGATGGAGTGCTCAATAACTACTTGTACGATGCGATACTCAATTTTAAAATGCTACATAGGTACAAGAAGATAAAATTCATTAATGGTTGCAATCGGACCAGATTGAAGGAGATAAAATAAATAAAAAAGAAGGAATACCTCCGGTAGTTTGAGTTGGGTTAATAAATGATTTTTTTGATCAATCTTATTAACCATTTAGGCTATTTTTGATACTTTTGCTATAATTGGAATGTTGAAGCGAACGCGTGGGAAATCTGCTTAGTTTACTCATCACCTACGTGACGAACATTTTCCTCCCTAAAATTGCCTACTTCCTATAAGAGAGATATTTGATTTATCAGCCTTAGCCTTCTGTAGAGCTACATTCATACACACTTCCCATTACTAGTAATTGTAAGTTAATTTATTGCGGCCCGTGATATTTCAAGAACAAGTACATGTTGCTTTAATCAGAAATTGAAGAGCGAGCGACCACTCATATCAATACCCCTATAGATATATATATATATATATATATATATATATATATATGTATATATAGAATATTGATGTGCTCAACAATTCATTCCAATTTGAACTATGAGGTACCTCACCTGGAAAAATTAATTCAAATCTATGTTATATTTTGTCCTTATTAACTGAAATCTATGCATAATTCACAGGAGACGGTAAATATGACAATTTGGAGGACAGTGAAGACTTACATAAAAAATTAATTTTATTATTAACAAATTCCAACAACGGGTATTAACCCTAAACACTGGGGGGGGGGTAAATGTCAAAATATTGTCCAAAGTAAAGCCTTGCCAAAAAAATACCATCACCACTCAGCCTCAAATCAATTCCCGGGCCAAGCCGGGTATCTGAGCTAGTCATTCTATATATTGAACTTCGACATATATTAAGAAGGTTCGGTGAAAATTTGTCAAAAGCATTGAAAAATCAAACAATCAAGAATAGGGTATTTTCCCCCAGGGAAAATCTTTAAAGGCATTACCCTTGGTGATAATCATCTATTCAGGTTTAACTCATGAAGTGATTTTCGAAAAATATCTTCAAATACCCATCAATCCTACCTAGGGGATGACGAATATGAGGTCCACAAAATATATATATATATATATATATATATATATATATATATATATATAGTCTTACTACAAATACTTACCTTGTGACACAACTTCACAAACATGTCAACACTATTGCAGACTATTGACTAACGAACGACAAAAAATAAAACATTACATTGAAATACGAAAAGGCAAATTTCCAAGTGAAGAAGATAAGCTATTTTCGAAATATTATAATGGGCCTAAAATATTTGCAGAACATGCTTTTTGATGTAATTGCTTGGTTTACTAATTACTACAGCTGACTAAAAACAGCTGTGTACTTAAGGGATTACGAATAGTCAATAATTATTATATTAAGGCTAATAATTTTCGTGAAGGGCTGTTTGATTTATTCTAATACACAAACCTTTGATGGATATACGTACTATTTTTCAGTTCGGTTAGCTACATCGAAGTATATTTAACAATCGAACGAATTGTTTAAATATTCCTATTAGGCAACATGGTTGAAGGGTATTTCCTTGTAGCTTGTTGTATTTGCGATAACTGTATCGTACTACTACCCTCAGTAAACAAGCGTGCTATAACAATGATGTTGCCTCCTGGGTTAGTTACTCCATGAACTGGCTGCCACAACAATACACGGCTAATTTCAAAACCAGGGGCTGTGGCTACTAAGCAGATTTCCTAACAGTGGAATGATACCCTGGTGATGTTGCCTCATATCCTAATCTGTATTGGTCTCGTAATAAAAATGCAGTATTTAAAATAATATCTCAAGACCAATAAATATATGAAATATCTCAAGGCCAATAAATATATAAAATATCTCATGATCAATTAATATATAAATATCTCATGACCAATATATATATATATATATATATATATATATATATATATATATATAAAACATCTCATGACCAATTAATATATAAAATATCTCATGACCAATAAATATATAAAACATCTCGGGACCAATTAATATATAAAATATCTCATGACCAATAAATACATAAAACATCTCATGACCAATAAATATATAAAACATCTCGGGACCAATTAATATATAAAATATCTCATGACCAATAAATACATAAAACATCTCATGACCAATTAATATATAAAATATCTCATGACCAATAAATACATAAAACATCTCATGACCAATTAATATATAAAATATCTCATGACCAATAAATATATAAAACATCTCATGACCAATTAATATATATAATATCTCATGACCAATAAATACATAAAACATCTCATGACCAATTAATATATAAAATATCTCATGACCAATAAATATATAAAACATCTCATGACCAATTAATATATATAATATCTCATGACCAATAAATAAATAAAACATCTCATGACCAATAAATATATAAAACATCTCATGACCAATTAATATATAAAATATCTCATGACCAATAAATATATAAAACTCTCATGACCAATTAATATATAAAAATCTCATGACCAATAAATATATAAAACATCTCGGGACCAATAAATATATAAAATATCTCACGATCAATAAATATATAAAATATCTCATGACCAATGAATATATAAAATATCGCACGATCAAGAAATATATAAAATATCTCATGATCAATAAATATATAAAATATCTCATGACCAATAAATATATAAAATATCTCATGACCAATGAATATATAAAATATCGCACGGTCAAGAAATATATAAAATATCTCATGACCAATAAATATATAAAATATCACATGACTTCATGCTGGTCATAAGATATTTAGTAGCTAGGAGACTAGAATTGAAAAACATGCATATATTGGTTAATATCCCAGTTAGAGAAAACAGTCTTTGAAAAACTATGGTAATACATTTTTTTTTTAATTGCAAATGTAGTGATATGACATTATTCGATCCGATGGTTAATAGTGGACGTATAAATGATTAAGATGTCATGCCTCTTAAATAATTTGATGTATAATAAAAAATATGCTAGGACATAAAATTAAAATCTAATAATTAAATATTAATTGGAATCTGGGAGAGGAAATAAACAAGATATTCTAGCTCTGTGAGAAGGATACAGTTTAAACTCAATTAAATGCACTTAATACTAAGTTTGTTTTTTGTAATAGTGTTGTAAAAAAGAAGCCCAGAAAATACTGGAAGTTATAAAATGGGAAACATTATACTTGAAAAGCTATTAAGATTTCATTTCAAATATATTTGAAGGTGATTTCCTTGGACATAGAGGAAAAGGAAGACCTAGAAAATCCTATTTTGAGAATATCAAATTATAAATAATGTTTCATAATATATTGGCTAGAAACTATTTTTTCTGCAATTCTACATGTGTTCAAACCCAATAGCTACTTTTTTTTTATTGAGAAGGGCTTCAGTTGCGTACATCGGACGTAAATAAATTAATAAGGAAAACAAGTAAAACGCCCGTCTCTATTGAACAGTTAGTCTTCGAAAAAACTGTGTAGAACAAAAGTTATTGCAAATTAAATTTCCTGTCATTGGAGTTCTGCACATTTACGCTAACCGAGATATCTTCAATTTATTGTTATTTTTCTCTCTGGCCCCCTTGGGCTGATTCTGACCTTTAATTAACTCGACTTTTCATTTCCCATTATAATTATGTTTGGTTCCGACATCTCAATATGTGCAGCAACTAACAGGTAATGGACCAGCAAATTGATCTATCAACAGTTTTGGTAATCATTTACTGCGATTCCAGAGAAACTACTAAAAAGGGCTTCCGACAGACTCCACTACTTGCAATGAACTATAACATAGCTCTTAGATATTGAAGAGTTTTGAAATAATTGTTTAGATAACACAGTTGCATTTTGATAAACTCTGTTAATCTTGAGATAAATAGATTAATTTAAAAGTTTTAAATGATACATTTGAAATAAAAAAGCCCAAGGATGCAAGGAGGGTGAAGCACATTGGGCTCAGCATAAGACACAACGATTTGAAGGTACGAGTATTGTGCAAAAGAAAGAGGGTGATCTAGGTAGGCCATTTTTGGAATATATCAAGCTTCTCGTGGATTATAGTCTGTACAGTATTATGAGAAGAACAGATTCTTCTCTTTACGAAAGAACCTTTCGCTTTAATCGTTACCAAACTCGATACATAAATGTTTTATGTATAACTAAATATCAATTTCGTTAATGGCTTTCATAGGACCGGGGGGGGTCTTTCGAAAATATAGAACAACTTCGTTATTTAGAATTGATAAAAAAATTGAGTATAACCAATCTTGTTCCAAATGTAATTTTAAATAAACGTTATTATATTGATGTTTTCTCTATATTGAATATCAACCTAAATATTTGCATTGTATTAGCAGATTTCCCCTAAGGGAAATCAGCTATTGAGGTCGTACTCATGACGCGAGTTTCGAAAAATTTCTTCAAATGTCCATCGATCCTACCCAGGAGATGACGAAAATGAGGTCCGTTCAAAATTATATATATATATATATATATATATATATATAACGCTCTAGCGGTCGCAATTTTTGTTTGATCGTTACGAAACTCGATATTTA
Organism: Riptortus pedestris; assembly: GCA_019009955.1. Taxonomy (NCBI): domain Eukaryota; kingdom Metazoa; phylum Arthropoda; class Insecta; order Hemiptera; family Alydidae; genus Riptortus; species Riptortus pedestris. The sequence continues at coordinate 2,854,432 of CM032230.1, read as the reverse complement.
ACCGTTTTATGTAAAAAGACAGATCAAGTTCGTTAATGGCTGAAATTGTACCAGAGGGAGGGGGGGTTTAGAGGGGGGATTTTCGAAAATTCGAAATATCTCCGTTATTATGCATCGGATCGAAAAATTGTATAGAACCAATCTTAATGAAAATTAAATGTCCTATAAATATTGTTATATACACTTATTCTCTATCTTGAATATTAACCGAGATATTTGCATTTTTATGAAGTCTGTGGTCAGGTGTTGTTCGGGTTAGTTCGGCCGTTTTCGTAAGTCGGCTCTGGCGGAAGCTTCTAACCTAACCTGTAGTTTTTAACCTTACCTAACCTTCGTTACTTTGTGAGATTTATGCAAATACGTTCTGTTCATTCGCCCGCCCCCCTTCTTTAGTTCTTGGACTAATAAAATTTGAGCTATTAAAATATAAATTATTCTTACAATTCAGAAGCCGTTTCAGTTGGGAGTTTATTAAAATTAACTGAAAGATTTCTCATTACCGTTTGTATTTACTTATGGTAGTGTTGTGTTACCAGTATGCTGATTTCTCTATTGCTAAACTTCACATAGGAAATCTGCTTAGTTTACGCAGCCCCCTGCGTAACGGACTTTTTTATAATATATGACTTCCGTAAATCCAGACTCTTACTCTTTTCATATTAACAATATAATGCTATATTATGATCCATGTTATTTGAAACTTGTCACCAAATATTCTCTTCATTGAAATTTTATTGAGTGGGAATCATGCAAGTGCGTTCTGTAATGACCCCATCATTAATCAAAGGCGATTGCTTTCTTTTTAAAGGTTATCTTTTAATGATTTTCGTATTTAATAATTTTCATGGTTAAATTGAATTATTATTATTATTTCTAACGTACACTTTTTGCTAGTATGGCTAATTGGAACGGGCTATCTACAGGTTGCTACCCTTTCCTAGGAAGGGTAGGACTAAGGATTTTATTTAATGACTAATTTAAATTTAATGAAAGGCTATTTGTAAAAGGAAATGATATAAGGAAAAAATAAAATAAGAATCAATTTCAACACTGAAGTTGATGGGTGCTGAAATCGGAACAGGAGTAGGGGGGGGGGTGTATTAGTTGTGGGGAAATTCGAAAATCCACAGTATCTCCGTTATTACGAGTCGAAGCGAAAAATGTTATAGAACCAATCTTGTTAAGCTATTTTTGCTCTTCATTGATATTCTATAACATTTTTTCGTAACTAAAATATATATGAGTTACTCTTAGTTTCTAGTTTTCAGCCTTCATTAAATCCCCCCCCCCAGATTTTTACCTTTATGTAGTGAATATAGGGTGACATGAGAGTAGTAGTGTCTTACACCAGCACGAGGGAAATATGCTTAATTCACGCAGCCTCTGCCTCACGCTTTATTTCAGTTTTCCCATGCTGTTAGACTTCTTCTTTAAAGACAGCTTTATGTGTCACATTTATATTATTTTTACATATAACTACAAATAGAGAGCATCATATAAATATACTCCTAACGATTCAAGGAAATTCCTAGAGAATATTGTGATAAATCATGCCTGAGGACAAAGTGGGGAAGTTTACAATAATCACTTATTGTTAACGTTTGTATTTGACAAACATTTTTTAATTAAACCGAGTATTGTTTAATACTTCCATTTTACCAGATTTCCCTTGAGGGAAATCAGCTATTGAGGTCGTACTCACGACGCGATTTTCGAACTTTTTCTTCAAATGTCCATTGATCCTACCTAGTAAATAACGAAAATGAGTCCCGTTCAAAACTGTGTTTGTGTGTGTGGGTGTGTGTGTGTGTGTTTATATATATATATATATATATATATATATATATATATATATATATATATATATATATATATGTCTGTTAACACTCTAGAGGTCCCAAGTTTTGTTTGATCGTTTGATCAAACTCGATATTTATTTGATTTATGCAAAAAGAAAGATCAAGTTCGTTAACGGCTGAAATCAGACAATGTGGGCGGGGGGGGGGGTTTAAAGTTGAAGAAATTTAAAAATTCAAAATATGTCCGTTACTATAACTCGGATCGAAAATTTGTATAGAATAAATCTTATTGTAAATTATATTTACATAATAAATTATACATTTATTCTCTATCTTGAATATTAACCGTGATATTTGCATTTTTCTGTTTTGAGCCTTCGGTAAACCCCCAATTCTGCTAGTGTTACATAAACAATTCTCTCTTATTTAATTAACCACATTATTCGAATCTTAAGTACTAAATATTGTTTTCCAGAGACTTTTATTATACTAGATAGATGCAAATATATTCTTGTGCCCCCGTCTTAAATTCTTGGACTACTAAAATTTGTTTGATTGAGATAAATATTATTCTGGTTCACTATAAATTACGGTACTAGGTATAGTACGTTGTTTTCAATGAAATGAATATGTTATTTTCTGATATGTTTCAGTTATTGTTTTTCTTTACGGTGAGCAGTTGGTAGACCTGTTTTTTTTACATTTGAGACGATTCCCGCCGGCAGGGGAACGATTTCTTATTACCGTTTGTATTTATCTCTTAACGTTCACGGTGGTGTGGTGTTAGCAGAATGTAGGTTTATCTGCTATTAATCTTCACGAGGGAAATCTGCTAAGTTTACGCAACCCGTGCGTGGCGGGCTTTTTTTAATTTTAATTGTGGTTCGTTACTTGGTGTAATTATCCTCCATTTGCTTAGAGCCTTGCTAAGATCTGGGATACCGACAGCCATTTGGGTTTCCTTCGAGATTCAGCAGTTCTACTCACGAACAATGCCCTCATTCCGACAGCTGACTTGCAATTTGTTACCTCCAATCTACTAACTGTTTGTTTTGCAATAATAACTTCTGAAAGGATAATAGAGCAGTAAACAAAACACATTTCGACAATGAGTTATACAATTGGATAGATAAATATACACACCGAAAGTATGCATTATCTAAATATAACACGAGAAACTAAACTACTACAAGAATATAATAAGTGATAAATTGTCGAGGATTAATAAGTAAATAAAAGGGTCTTCAAAATTGTAATTGTATGGGAAAAGTGGGAGAATTCTAATACATTGAAAAAAATAGAAACTAGAATTTTTTAGTTAGAAGCTGAAACAGAAATTAAATAATTAGGAAAACTAGTAGCAAAAGTGGGACTTAACATTTCCTTTGAAAAAAATAATATTTTAACAAACATAAAAAATCTCACGCATTTGAAAATTAATTATAAGAATATTGTAAGAGTAGACCAATTAAATATCTAAGTGAATGTGGATGAGTTGACATTCACTAAAGAAAAAAAAAAGCAATGGAATTTAGTATACAAAAAGGGAAATAGCTTTTCAGTTAACTAAAGATACCTATAATTAAAAACCACTATCGTGGAATTCATAATTCAGATTTTATAAAACCAGAAGCACTTAATGCATCAGAAACACTACCGTTAATATACAATGGCCTACAAGATAACTTAAAAAATAAAGGAAATGTTAGTACCAAAATCAAAAAATAATGAACTGCACTTGGTACCTAATTAAACACAATATTAGAAAACTGCGCCTCTTTCAGGTTCCATTAAAATGATAAGAATAAGCGTTTATGGAAACTTATTGAAAATGAATGGAAGAAGATTTACTAAACTAATATTCAACTTTTTGAAAATCAGGAAAAATAGGTACAAACAAGCTCAAATTGATTTAAATGTTACACACATTGAAAACTACTGTGCAGTATGCGCGCGCGTGTGTGTGTGTGAATGTATATATATATATATATATATATATATATATTCCTTTCTATAGTAAGCCTATAAGACGGACGTTTATTTTTTTTCTCTGCAAGTCTGATGCAAGTTAGCACATCACATGCATTTTAAGAGCATTATAATTAATTTATATATAAATTATTTCGAGAGTATGAATTATATAAAAATAAAAACATATAAAGAGAAGATTATTAGTCTTGAAAAAAAAAAAAATAAGAATTATTGAATATCCATAAACATTATAAGTATTGTAACAGCTACAATAAGTATTTTACCTATTAATTGTATTAAAAGCATGTTATGCAAATATTTTAAAAGCATTATTATATTTTAAAAATAACTTGTCTTCTTCTATTGGAAATTTGATTTTTTTTTTTCAAGGTCTTGTTTTAGTTTTTGTTGTTCATTAGTCAATAGTATGCAATCGTATATTAAGTGTTGACATGTTTGTGAGGTTGTGTAATCTCAGGAGCAAGTATTGTTGTCTTTTATGTAAAATCGTTGGTAGTAAGAATTTATTGTACCATGTTCTGTTACTAATTGTGTAATGTAGAAGTCTGTCTGTATGTATTTACTGTACAAATATGTGTTAATGTTCGGAATGAAATGTTTTAAATGTTGTCCTTAATTAGTTACAGCACATCGTTGTTGCCACTTTTCAGTTAGATGAGTTTTTAACATATATTTTTTGGAGATTTTATTGTAACATTCTGGTAATTGGGAATCTTTTGAATATATAGACATATTTCGATGATCGATTTTGGATGAAATTTGTCAAAAAACTTCGTTTATTTAAAGTTATTGGGGTACAAAAATTAATAATGTGCCCAACGCAGATTTTAATTTCGGAAAATGAAGCAAAATTTTTGATTTGATTGAATTTTGTTATTGATTTTTTTTCTTCTTTTTTTTCAAATCATCCACTTCGTGATAGAGTGAATCGATTATCTTCCTTGTGCTTCATTCAATATTCCTTCATTCTCTGTCACTTTGGCTTTTACCTTTCTGCCCTCCCTCTGTTTCTCCTCTATCTTTATTTTTTTCTTCCACTCTTATGTTCTCATCATTTAACAATTTTTTTTTAAATGTGCATGTCTTTTAATTGTATTCTCTGTAATATCGAACTGACCCGAGTCGGGCTCGTTTTGTACCAATTACACTTTGTTTCGAAAAAAATCGAATATTTATTTTGTAAATTTACTTTCATTCATTCTCAATATGTGGCCAAAAAAATGTATTCTTCTTTTATTTATAATATCTGAAACTGCCTCAATTTTCTGATAAAGAGTTTGATTCGGAATCAAGTGCAGTACATTATTTATAGATTGTGGTACTAATATTTCCTTTCTTTTATAAATTACCTTGTAATCCATTATTTATCTGTTAAAGCTAGAGTTTCCGGTGCATACAGTGCTTCTAGTATCATAACTGTTCAATAATGTCTAATTTTTCAATTCTATGATAGTGATTTTTAATTATAAGCATTTTTATTTAATTCATCCATTTTTTTTCTCTTCTAAATTCCAATTCGTCCATAATGTGGTCTACTCTCTCAATATCCCTCACAGTTAATTTTCCAATGCGTGAGTGAATTTTTTGATGTTTGTTAGAATGTTAGATTTTTAATAGGAAATGCTATGTCTGCCTCTTCCTTCTGGTTTTGCCAATTGTCTCATTTGTGTTTCTCCATCTAACCAATCTTTTGCAATAAGAACCATATCATCATCAAATGTTAAGCAAATTTTAGTATTTTGTATTATTTCAGTTTCAATTATTAGAATTATTTTTTCTATTATTAGAATTCTCCTGTTCTTTCCCATATTACAAATATTTGAAGACCCTTTTATTTATCAAACCTAAACAATTTATCTCTAATTAAATTCTTGTAATTATCAATGAGTAAGTGTATCATCATTATATTATACGTATATATGATGAGAAATAATTATTACTTTGGAAAGTAAAATTTTTACTCTTCATCGTTTTACTTACATGAAAAGAATATATTGTGAAATGAGAATAGTAGTGTGCTGTACTATCAGGAGGGAAATCTGCTATGACTACGCAGCTCCTGCGTAGCAGACTTCTATTTCCTTTTCCCATGCTCGTAACATTCTTCACTTATGGCAGCTTTATGTTTGATATTTATATCATTTTTTACACATAAGTACACTTAGAATCATATAAATATACTAGTTAAGATTGCAGGAAATTTGAAGAAAATCTATTGCCAAATCTAATCAGTGAACTACCTTCCTAAAGGAGGTAATCTACTATAATCGCTTCAACATTGACTCGTTTTTATATGACAATCATTTTTTTAATTAATGTGCAATCTGCTAAGTTTATGTAGCCCCTGCGTGACGGACCTTTTCCTCCGCATATGATTAGTTTGACATAATCTAGTGGAATTTTTCTCATTTCAAAAATTATTATTATTATTTATTAACGTCCACTTTTTGCAACTCAGGCTAATTGGGACGGGTTATCTACAGGTTACCACCCGTTTCTAGCCAGGGTGGGATTTTAGGATGTTATTTAATGAATTTCGTCACTAAATAATTTCCTTTGTCTAGGCGAGAATCGAACCCGCCACTCTAGGTTTGCCAAGTGAGATAAAGGTCAACGCTTTAACTCGCATGGCTAACCTGAGCCCCCAAAAATTATTAAGAACAATTATAATTTTGGGGCTGCTGAGCTGCTATAAGTGCTCATATTGTAGTTATGTTCAATATAGAAGGGCTTTCCCTCCACATATATTTAATTAGCCGCAGTGCACTTTCTCAGCTAGAGAGATCACTCTTCCCCCACAAAAAGTAGCAGCTTTCACACTTGAGCTTATATTAATTTCTTCAAATGTCCTTAGACTCTACTCTGTAGAAGGAAAAACAGACAAATGTTCAAAGATTCGAAATATACCGTTGAGTAGTGGAGTCCTAGATTTTTATTTTAGCAGATTCCACGTCCACAATCGACTGAACAAAACGCAACCCCGTGTATGCGAATCAGGATTTTCACAACTCCTAACCTTTCATCTGTCAACATACATATACATATATATATATATATATATATATATATATATATATATATATAAAATTGTAACCTCTGTCTGTACATTGATTTTTTTCGCGAAATTTCACGATAACTTTTCGTTTCACATGTCATAGACACCATAACTGCATTTTGTTTCTTTGGTGTCTGTTTGTTTGTTTGTTTGTTTGTTTGTTTGTTTGTTTATTTGTTTGTTTGTTTGTTACCTTTTCACGCATAAACGGCTGAATCGAATTTTATGAAACTTGGTATGTATATTACTACTAGCCCAACTTAGACTTTAGGCTATATTAATATTCTCTAAGACAAATAGGAGAGGGGGTTATAGGGGAGGCCTGAAATTAAAAAATAGCGCTATTGCGTTTCATAGTGCTTTTTCAGCAAATATGCCTATAACAAAAGTGGTTTATTTTGTAATTTAGAGTAACTTTTGTTATATGCACATTTGCCGTATACGGAAGTATAAATGAGTTATACGCTAAAATCTATAGCGGGAGTCAACAATTTATTAGGCACAAAAGATTCAACCGAACTAAACCAAACTCGGTATGTGAATTAGTACTAACGCCTTCCTTATAATAAGCCATACTAACATTTCTAGGGACGGGCAGGAGTGGGGGTTATAAGGGAGGCCTGAAATTAAAAATAGCGATATTTCGTTTCCTATTGCTTATTCAACAAATATGCCTATAACAAAAGTTGTTTATTTTGTTATTTGCAGTAACTTTTGTTATATACACTTTTGCCGTATACGGAAGTATAAATGAGTTATACGCTAAAAACTATAGCGGGAGTCCACAATTTTATTTGGCACAAAAGACTCAACCGAACTAAACCAAACTCGGTATGTGAATTAGGACTAACGCCTTCCTTATAATAAGCCATACTAACATTTCTAGGAACGGGCAGGAGTGGGGGTTATAAGAAAGGCCATAAATTAATAATAGTGGTATTTCGTTTCCTATTGCTTTTTCGGCAAATATGCACATAACAAAAGTTGTTTATTTTGTTATTTAGAGAAACTTTTTTTATATACACTATTGTCGTATACTGAAGTATAAAGGCGTTATACGCTAAAAATTATAGCGGGAGTCAACAATTTGGAGGACAGTAAAGACTTACATCAAAAATTAATTTTATTATTAACAAATGCCAACAACGGGTATTAACCCTAAACAGTGGGATGGGTAAATGTCAAAATATTGTGCAAAGTAAAGCCTTGCCAAAAAAATACCATCACCATTCATAAAATCAATTCCCGGGCGAAGCCGGGTATCTGAGCTAGTATATATATATATATATATATATATATATATATATATATATATATATATATATATATTTGTGTGTGTGTGTGTGTGTGTGTGTGTGTGTAATCTCTTTCTTTATTCCTCTCCTTGTCATTTCCCCAGTTGCCGTAGCCTGTTAGTCTGCTTTAATTTTAATTCTGCAATTGTTATTTTCAATAAAAGTGCTTTTTAAAGAGGTTTTCAATCTTACTTTATACTTGAGACAAATAGGAGTGGGAGATAAGAGATCCTGAAATTAAAAATAGCGATCATTCATTTCCTATTGTTTTTTCGGCAAATATGCTAGGAACAAAAGTTGTTTGTTTTGTTATTTAAAGTTATGTTTTTTATAAACTTTTGTCTCATACTGAAGTATAATGAGATATACTCTAAAAGCTATAGTGGGAGTTGACAATTTTATAGGGCAGTAACGATTGAACAGAACTTGGAATGTGAATTTGCATTTACTCTTCCATTATCATAAGCTACTTCAAGGTTTTTATGTACCACTAGGAGTGGGGGTTGTAAGGGAGGCATTATATGTACCACTAGGAGTGGGGGTTGTAAGGGAGGCATTATATGTACCACTAGGAGTGGGGGTTGTAAGGGAGGCATTATATGTACCACTAGGAGTGGGGGTTGTAAGGGAGGCATTATATGTACCACTAGGAGTGGGGGTTGTAAGGGAGGCATTATATGTACCACTAGGAGTGGGGGTTGTAAGGGAGGCATTATATGTACCACTAGGAGTGGGGGTTGTAAGGGAGGCATTATATGTACCACTAGGAGTGGGGGTTGTAAGGGAGGCGTTATATGTACCACTAGGAGTGGGAGTTGTAAGGGAGGCATTATATGTACCACTAGGAGTGGGGGTCGTAAGGGAGGCGTTATATGTACCACTAGGAGTGAGGGTTGTAAGGGAGGCATTATATGTACCACTAGGAGTGGGGGTTGTAAGGGAGGCATTATATGTACCACTAGGAGTGGGGGTTGTAAGGGAGGCGTTATATGTACCACTAGGAGTGGGGGTTGTAAGGGAGGCATTATATGTACCACTAGGAGTGGGGGTTGTAAGGGAGGCGTTATATGTACCACTAGGAGTGGGGGTTGTAAGGGAGGCGTTATATGTACCACTAGGAGTGGGGGTTGTAAGGGAGGCATTATATGTACCACTAGGAGTGGGGGTTGTAAGGGAGGCGTTATATGTACCACTAGGAGTGGGGGTTGTAAGGGAGGCATTATATGTACCACTAGGAGTGGGGGTTGTAAGGGAGGCATTATATGTACCACTAGGAGTGAGGGTTGTAAGGGAGGCGTTATATGTACCACTAGGAGTGGGGGTTGTAAGGGAGGCATTATATGTACCACTAGGAGTGGGGGTTGTAAGGGAGGCATTATATGTACCACTAGGAGTGGGGGTTGTAAGGGAGGCATTATATGTACCACTAGGAGTGGGGGTTGTAAGGGAGGCGTTATATGTACCACTAGGAGTGGGGGTTGTAAGGGAGGCGTTATATGTACCACTAGGAGTGGGGGTCGTAAGGGAGGCATTATATGTACCACTAGGAGTGGGGGTTCTAAGGGAGGCATTATATGTACCACTAGGAGTGGGGGTTGTAAGGGAGGCATTATATGTACCACTAGGAGTGGGGGTTGTAAGGGAGGCGTTATATGTACCACTAGGAGTGGGGGTTGTAAGGGAGGCGTTATTTGAAAAATCGCCGTACCTCGTTCCCCATTGGTTTTTCGACAAACATGCAGATATCAGAAGGAGTTCATTTTGTTATTTAGAGGAACATTGGTTATTTTAACTTTTGTCGTACAACAAAGTGTACACGAGATATACGCCAAAATCTATAGCGGTCAACAATGTACTCATTACAGTGTTTTTAATATAGACATATTATGACGAATGATGTTACGTTTTAAGACATATGATAGTTCTAATTATGATTCGGATTAGGGAGGTTGTAATTCTCCGCCACCTCCCCTGTACATTTATTATTTATTTCTATTAGAACATAAGTTCGTTATTTGTTTCCAATAGAAATTTATACTATAAGAGCATTTCGATTATTTAATTTGTATATTGTATCATTTGAACAAAGTCATGCTGAACTTGAACAACGAGTGATAGCGGAAGTTGTGGGGAATCAAACTCTAAAATTGTGTAATATATTATCTTATTCTCTCTGATATGTTGACGTCATTGAAATGAGTATGTACTATCTATAACTATTGAACGTTGTGATAAAGGGCAATGTTCCAATTTGAAATGGTCAGCTCATGTGGCTGTTTAAATGTGCCCCTTTTCAATTATCAGAGTCCATATATGTCCACCCTAAACCTTTTCTCAACTACGAGATAATCTGCCATCTATATCCGATGGAATATTAAGTTCCGGTATCTTCCAAATGTTTTCCAACATCCTCAAGAAGCCTCCATCCGACTCAAGTATGGATAACCTTCATTCTAACCAACGTGATCATTGCTTTCATTGCCTAAATGAAGATTTCTATTGTCATGGGGTCCAAGTTATCTCCAGTGTTATAGTGGGAAGAGTCGCAAACTCTAATCACAAATTCCTCTAGTCTTGCTCGGGAGGGCTAAAGACCTCAAGGGTTTATGATTCGTTTTTTGTGTTATATCCAAAAAACTTCATACAAATGTGTTAGTAACAGGTTAATCTAGTTACTATTGACAGCTTGCGACAGCAACGTCTGTTGTTGCAGCAACCAGTAGAATAATGACATTGCTCTAGCTTAATATTGCAATAGTCGACCAAACCAAGAGGATTAATTTATGACGGCATAGTCCATGTTGAAGCTCGCATTACCAATGTATCAGTCAACAGGAATTGATTGTTGTCAAGCGAAATAATTAATAATTAGTTCCTGATACATAGCTGTAATCGATATCATATCTAATTGATATCTGGCTCTAACATATTCTGCCTTGTCCATCGACATGGTCTCAGAGAGGCGAGTTGCACAGGGTCGAGTTGAAGGCCAGGAAGGTTATGCTGATTCTCCTTATAAGAGCGTGCCGTATCTCCAATAGCAATGCCATCTCTCTCCCATCCCAATGTGGTGTTTCTAATGGGGGATTTTGGTGTCTCTCCCATCACAATGTGGTGTTCTTAATGCGGGATTTTGGTGTCTCACCCATCACAATGTGGTGTTCCTAATGCGGGATTGTGGTGTTTCACCCATCACAATGTGGTGTTTCTAATGCGGGATTTTGGTGTCTCTTTCATCACAATGTGGTGTTTCTAATGCGGGATTTTGGTGTCTCTTTCATCACAATGGGGTGTTTCTAATACGGGATTGTGGTGTCTCTCCCATCACAATGTGGTGTTTCTAATGCGGGATTTTGGTGTCTCTTTCATCACAATGTGGTGTTTCTAATACGGGATTGTGGAGTCTCTCCCATCACAATGTGGTGTTCCTAATGCGGGATTTTGGTGTCTCACCCATCACAATGTGGTGTTTCTAATGCGGGATTGTGGTGTCTCACCCATCACAATGTGGTGTTTCTAATGCGGGATTGTGGTGTCTCTCCCATCACAATGTGGTGTTTCTAATGCGGGATTTTGGTGTCTCTTTCATCACAATGGGGTGTTTCTAATACGGGATTGTGGTGTCTCTCCCATCACAATGTGGTGTTTCTAATGCGGGATTTTGGTGTCTCTTTCATCACAATGTGGTGTTTCTAATACGGGATTGTGGTGTCTCTCCCATCACAATGTGGTGTTTCTAATGCGGGATTGTTGTGTCTCTTTCATCACAATGTGGTGTTTCTAATACGGGATTGTGGTGTCTCCCCATCACAATGTTGCGTTTTTCACATCAGAATGTGGTGCCTTTCTTGTCAGAATATTGCGTTTCTCTCATCAGAAAATCGTATTCTTCCATTTCTTCCATTAGACAAACGTTATGTCTTCCATAAGCATGTGCTATTTCTTCCATTAAATGCTGCTTTCTCCTATTAGAATGCGGTGTCTCTACGCGTGTGTTTTGGCGTTATTACGGTCGAAAACAACGCCTTCTCGATTTGCATACTGTGGTCGGTCTGATCAATTGTTTCTCGTAATTATTGTTTCGTTGTTACGGAGTAGCTTAAAGAACGCAAGGGAGTATAACTTTTTGAGCATAGATATCTTTGAAATTGTAATAAAAGGTTGGTGTGGATCTATTTACGATTTATCGAAAAATTAATAGTATATTGCTATCTCACGATTTTCCATGTTTCCTGCATTTTGAACTAGCCATTTCCTATTTGCTGGGTCAGTCTGCACTTCCGTATTCATAAGCATTTATTTTGAACTCCTTTAAAATAAGTTTGTATCCATAATTTTCAACATAAATGCTTTAAAATCGAACGGAGTGGAAGTTTGCTCAAGAACATTTCCCGACAATATGGCACATCATATCACATTTGGGATGGACTCCTAATACGAAAGCCATTGGAGAACCTTCCCGCAAGGAAACCGCGTACCTTTTATAATCCCCAGGCATTAGCTCAGCAGAGCTGTTCCTAATAGCATTTTTATCTGGGGCCGAGGATCGTATGAGTGTGGTAAATCTGAATAAGGAAGTAGCAAAGGGACGATTTTATCGCAATATCCTGCCCCCTAACGCTCAAGTATATTCAAAACACCCCCAACAGCTTTAAATTCCACTAAACACAAAGACCTGCTATCATTCAGACTTTTATACTCTTAATAAAACAAGGGTTGGAGGGAAGGGAAGAGAGCGGCGAGGAGAGAGAGAGTGAGGAAGTAAGCGAGAGAGGGTGATGGGGCGAGGGAGAGGGCGTAAAGAGAGAGAAAAAATGCTATCAGAGTAGGAAGGAAGGGATTCTGGGAGTTTAGAGCACGATCTGAACAAGGCTTGGCATCAATCTCCCCCCACCAGGAAGGCAGGGAGGTGATAACCCTAATTCCCGTTAAGCAGCGCCCTCTACCCACCCTTTCCTGATTCACTGATAACGGCCCATCTCCTTGCATCATTAGCCCATCCACTCCCCAACCTTCGACAGACTTTTAAATTAAACGCCTTCCGGAGATCCATCAAAGTCTTTCCGGATGGGTCATTCATCCCATATGTTAATGTGGCTTTCAGCAACCGAAGGAGGAGAGCACTCTGAGCTTTCCTGAGAAATCCAGTTACGAAGCAGAGGTTGAGAAAGCCAAGAATCGCCGAAATAAGGGCATTGTGATGTTGAGAAAGGCAGGCAGAGGTTTATGGATCATTTTTAGACAATAGATCCTCAAGTTTGCGATCCTCGACGTAGCTGGACGACTTACGGAGGTTGGGGTTTTGCTGTTGGAAGATCCTCAACCTGATCGATCTGACAGATCAATAATGGTCAATCAGCGACTCTAGCTTCAGCACATATGCATGAGACAATCCAACAATAAAAGCCAAACCTCACCAGCCTGTTTCTATCAGTACCATTGATAACTTCTAAAGAGAATTATGTATGCAAAAAAAAAACAAGTTTAAACTTCTTCAAGCCATTCTCCATTACCATGGTTTCATTGATAAAGAAACAATACACACTCTGACTCACTCACACTTTTTTTTGGGGGGGGGACGAATGGTATTCTTGTTATCAGAAAGTATCAAACTCAAACGCTGTCTGGTACCTGCCCTACATCGCCCCAGGCATCCATAATTAATACCGTCTTCCCTAAAGGTAAATGCCCTAAAATATCTAAAACTTGTTATGTTGTGAGTAGCTGCTGTTAGAGTAATATTGATTAGGAGCCGGGCCGTTGGGAGTCGAGAGAGAGAGAGAGAGAGAGAGAGAGAGAGAGAGAGAGAGAGAGAGAGAGAGAGAGAGAGAGAGAGAGAGAGAGAGAGAGAGTGCTAAATCGGTTGGCTTTTGGCGGGGGGTGATGGTGTTTATCTAGGCCTAGAGTGACTGCTGATAAGGAAAGGGCGGGAAATTGATAAGCCTGATATGGAGGGGCTAGTAGTCGTTAGTAAAGGGTCAGCACAGGTAGCTCAGCACTTTCTTACTACACACCACAGATTCCTGTGTTATTAGAGCTTCTCAATACCCCAACATTTCCATTTTATATATACATATAGAATGGGGGGGGGTTGTTTTATATATATATATATATATATATATATATATATATATATATATATACTAGCTCAGATACCTGGCTTCGCTCGGGAATTCATTTGAGGCTGAATGGTGATGGTATTTGTTTGGCAAGGCTTTATTTTGCACAATATTTTGACATTTACCCGTCCCAGTGTTTAGTTTAAATACCCGTCGTTTCTGTGGATTTGTTAATAATAAAATTAATTCTTTTTGTAAGACTTCAATCTTCTCCATATTGTCATATTTTCCTGTGCATTATGCATAGATTTTAATTATTAAGCACAAAATATTAACATGCATTTGAATTCATTTTTCCCGGTGAGTTACCTGGTAGATCCAAAGAATTGTTGAGCAAATTACTCTAAATAATAAAATAAACAACTTTCTTATGTGCATATTTGCCGAAACCCCAATAGGAAACGAAATATCACTATTTTTAATTTCAGGCCTCCCTTATAACCCCCACTCCTGTTCGTCTCAGAGAATATTTACATAGCCTAAAGTCTAAGTTGAGTTAGTAGTAATATACATACCAATTTTCTTAAAATTCGGTTCAGCCGTTTATGCGTGAAAAGGTAACAAACAAACAAACATACACGAAAGAAACAAAATTCAGTTATTGTGTATATGACACGTGAAACGAAAAGTTATCGTGAAATTTCGCGAAAAAAATCAATGTACAGACAGAGGTTACAATTTTATATATATATATATATATATATACACACACACACACGTTGTGCAGGAAAGTCGTCATCATCTATCGTACTCTCTATTTTTCCATTAGTGATGATCCTGTGGAGTTGAGAGGGTTTGCGATTTAGCAGATTTCCTTTAAGGGAAATCAGCTATTGAGGTCGTACTCATGACGGGAATTTTGAAAAATTTCCTCCAATGTTCATCGATCCTACCCAGAAAAAGACAAAAATGAGATCCGTTCAAAAAAAATAAATGTGTACCTATATATATATATATATATATATATATATATATATATATATATATATATAGAGTGTGTTAACGCTCTAGCAGTCGATATTTTTGTTTGATCGTTACCAAACTCGATATTTAATCATTCTATACAATAACAAAGGTCAAGTTCGTTAAAGCCTGAAATTCGACCAGTGGGAGGGGGGGGGTTAGAGGGGGAATTTTGAAAATTCGAAATATCTCCGTTACTATACGTCGGAACAAAAAATTGTACAGAACTAATCTTATTGAAAATTAAATGATTTATAAATATTGATCTATACACATTTTCTGTACCATGAATAATAACCAAGATATTTGGATTTTATGGTTTTCCACTTTCAGTAAACCCCACTCCTACTCATGTTATAATAACAATAAGCTGCTATATCATGAACCATGTTATTATAAGGTTAAGGAAAGCGTCACACAAAAGTGTAAATACTCATATCGGTGAAATTCAGAAGTTCTGTTAGGAACAGGAGGGTCCTAAAGGACGGCACTATAAAGGTATTAAATTATACCTTTATAATGCTATATAACCACTATATAATTGAATTAAATTAGTTAGGCAAATCGGGTATGCATAAAATTGGTTGTGGAGTATGTAACATCACTTACCTCGAACCACCCAATAGGCAATTAAAGGTGAGATGGTATTACCATGTAAGCATATTTCAAAGTGAGTTTCTGATCATCTTATTGACGAAATACATGAAGTGGTAGCACTCAATATCACACTACTATATACCAAATGATAGCCTTCTGCATATAAAGATTGATTATAAATGCACACACACACACATGTATGTGTATATATATATATATATATATATATATATATATGGATCAAAAATTTGGATAAAACTAATAATGTTGTAAATTTAATTTTCTATAAGTGCTGCTTCATACATTATTTCTCTATCGACTGTTATGTTTTGAAACATCTTATTATAGCTTAAATATAAAATATGCTTTCAACTAATGGGGGGTTTGGAGTGGGTTCATTAACAAGATTGAAATTCCCCCGGTATTTTGAGTATAATTGAAAAACGTTTTTAATTTGTTTTTGGTTTGTATTGATTTTTTTTTCAGCTATTGAATCACGGATCATTTTATTTTCAACTTCAATTTGAAATTTCCGTTCCATAGGCATCTTATTCGGGAGTAATCGAATTTTTCATTACTGAAATCGGACCAGTGAAAGGTGGCGGGGAGGAGTGTTAATGGGGGAATTATGAAAATACAAAATATCTACGTTATTAAACGTTGGATCAGAAATTTGTATAGAGCACAACTTATTCCGATTTCATTTTCCTCTAAATGTTGATGAGTATATTTTTTCGCTACCCTGATTATTAGCCGAGATATTTGAATTTGTTTGTTTTCAGCAGTCAGACAACGCCCACTGCATCTCCTGTCATATTAACAATCAGCTGTTATATCATGAACCACTTTATTCTAAGCATAAATACCAAATATTGTTTTGATTGAACTTCCTCTGAGCGAGTAGTGCACATGGAAGTTTACACTTGCAATTACGTAGTAATGATGACGTTATCAAGTAAGATTTGCCGATCTTGACTTGAAAATGTTTATTTTATTTATATTATATTCGATATTTACATTTTAGTCAACACTAAAGATCATATTCGTTAATGACTAATAACCACGAATAGGAGAGATTTAAAAGAGGGCGCATTGGAAAATGCAAAATATCTCCGTTATTCTTGGATCGAAAAATGTTTCTGAGTCAATATTCTTAAAATAATGATGAACTACAATTTAGGAGGTCTATGTATAAAGGGCTGATAACTGAAAACCTGGTATTGAGATATTGTGAGTGCAAAATTTCACTTGTATATATTGTTTGACCTGAAACTTGTGCAACTTGAATTTCCAGTAATAAAATTAAGTTTAATTTTTGGTGATCTGATTTATGCAGAGGTAAAAAAAAAAATTCTTTAAAAATATTAAATAAACTGCGTTTAAATATTACCTTACACACGCCCTTTTTTGGGAGATGGCTAGCAGTCATGTTTTTCATAAGCCCACGTTTCATAGATATGTTTTCATACGACCTTAGCGCTTAGACATTGCACGTAAGATCGGATAATATTGAATAAGAACTAAAATTAAAAAAAAAAAAAAAAACATTTACAGTTATATGCTGAAAGTTAGTTTTTTAAATAAAATAGTACTGTATAAGAAACGTTATTGTACGGGATCGTCTTTTCTCAGTGAAATTACTACCAGAAAGTATTTTTCTCAGAATGAGACGAAAGCGTTTCTCAGAAATTTGGTAAAGGCTGAGTAAAAATTTGAGATAACCATTAATAGGAGTTCCGCTACATTTTCCTGACTAGTTGCACAGTATGTCTCTGTGTTTTTGTGCTGGTGCACAGTGAGTGGAAGCACTATAAGGTATCCCGCAAGAAGTGTGTCTTGTACTTTATCACAACCATGAAGATGATCAAACAAATTCTCGTGCTCATTTGCAGTAACTTTAATTCGACAGGTTTGTTTACAACAGTTCAATATCGACATAACGTTCTTACTATCCTTCCTACCTTTTGTTGAAGTAAACAATTGACCCGAATATAGTTTATTTTTATTGTTTTTGCGATCTTGAAAAGATTCATTTTTCCTTTTTTTCTTCGAAGTTTTGAAAATACGTTCATCACTAATAACTTCTTCCAAATTGCTCATTTTTAAAAAGCACAGCAACAAACAAAACTAGCAAAATACAACATCACAATTTACACTCCACTGATTCAAACAAGCGGTAAAAGGTGAATTAAAGAGATATAATCTCGAAATTTCGTACAGATATAAAAGAGACACAAGGCATCTAAAAATGCCATCTCCGCAAAAAGGACTTATACCGCCATACGCCCTTCTTACATAGACCTCCTCAATTGTTGCTCTATACATTTTTTTTTTTACTCAAATTATAAGTGATTCATTCGTATTTTTTTCAACCTTTGGTATAGCCCTCCTACGAATATTACTTAGAAATAGAGAATATATGGTGAGGTGAGATTACCACTACTTGGGAAATCTGCTCAGCTTACGCTGGTCTTGCTTGACGGACTTATATAATATTAATTTAAAGGGTCTTATTATGTTTTTCAGCCTTTGATTTGTAAGTCAAAAGTTTTGCTTTGCGATATTCGTGATGCCTTCAATAGGGTGCTGTAGTGGGAATATTGAATAGGAAGGCTTGGATTTATTGAAAGTTAGCTGATTGCTCTGCTTTATAGGATTCCTCTATGGATTGACGGAGAGAGAGAGTATAGCACTATCTAGTTGTGAAGTAAGGTACTAGAGAAAGGCGGCTGTAGTTGCAGAACAGAGCAGTCAGATGGAGCCACAGTTATGAACCACTTCCTATCCTAGAGTTACAATTGGAAATAGAGTCCCAACTTCTCTACTCTCACTCTATTTACAAAGCATCTCTATCAGCACTCGCCATCACTACTTGGGCCACATTTCCCTTATTCCGCTAGTCCCTAATGAGATTTTATTCACAACGCATTCTTCAAACATATATAACTCCAAGCAATCAATCTAAATTAAACATGTACATACACGCACACTCACACACACGCGCGTGCGCGTAAGAATATTTGCTCTGAAAAATGTCATCAATGTAAACTAAAATAACTCTAAAATCTGGTGAGGCTATCCAGCATGAGATAAAGTCGGAAGTAAGTAGCTAAGTGTGTTACTCGTCGCTGTGGGTTGAAATAGAACTGGTTTCGAATAGATTATTATTAAGGTTATTCCACATCCCTCAATTCTATCATTGCTAGATAGACATAATATAGAGGCACAAGGTGACATAAGCTACTTATCAAAAGTTAGCTTTTTAAATGAATATATACTAAATTTCAGATACAACTTAAGGCATTCTCGTGTAACACTAATAAATTCTATTTTGTTACCGGAAGTTGGAAATGAGAATGTTAAAATTGGTAAATTTAAAGTATTAGGACTGAATAATATATTTTGAACACAATTTTTTCTTTACATCTGTTGTTTCCGTTAAAACCATTATTAACCATGGCACGTTTTTGACATTCGTATAATCCGTCGTATGTGATTTGAGGCCGAAATAACCCGCCACTCCTAGATGAAAACTCAAATTGTCATATGGTTTTTTTTTTTTGGGATATACTTACAAGATTTTCAATTTTGAGGCCAAGGCTCGTAGAATGGTCTGAAATAATTGATTTCTACAGAATTTAAATAGAAAATAAGACAAACCCTAGAGTTTTATTTATATAGACGTTGAAGTCGAATATATAACGTCGAGGTATTGTCGGATAACTGTCTGGGGAAAAAGCAGGTTTGTAAAAGTATTTTTTCCCCTAATATATTTGAAATGCTATTCCGTTTGCCTGTAAAGCAACGTATGTCTGAGTTGGGCAGAGAACAATGGATTTCCATAGACTAGGTTTATTTTCCTTGAGCAGACTGCTTTCTCTGTTCAGTTTTCTTCTTTTTTCAATCAGTCGTTTAATTACCGATTCTTTACTGGGAAACCGATTTATTCAGGAAATATTTCCAGGGAATAAAGGGAAGTTACCAATAGAGTCATTGAAGGAGCATGAAAAATTTAGGTACACTTTTTTTCTTGTTTCACAATTCAGGGGTTGTTTTTATTTTAATTTTAACTTTTTAATTAATATTTTTCCTTCCTTGTACAAAGAAAAGGAAGTATTGTAACCAGGAGGAACGAGGAAAATTTCGGCTTCAGATTTCATCCGAAATATCAGTTTTGAGTCTCCCTGAATTCATTTTTACAAGCTTAGGTGGGACGTCTCAATTTACGAAGCTATGTCGCATAATCAAAGAACAGCTAGGCTTAGAATGTTGACTTCATATTTGCGATTTATCTAACGCCTGGTTTGTGCTCTCTTCTTTCCATTAGAATGTACTAAAGAAGAATGGTTTCTAGGGGTGGGCGGAAATAACAAAAATTGACATATTTCTGCATTCATATTTCATGTACAAAAACCTGTATAAGAACTTTTTTTGGTTTATCATTGACAGACTTGTAATTGTATTATGGCAATATTTAATATTTTACTATTTTATGTAACTGTTCATTACCTATTATGTTATGTCCTATAAATAATGTTGCCACTTTCTATCGAATATAATTATGTAAAATCTATCAATCAATTTTTGTTTGATCGTAACCAAACTCAACATACAGGTGTATCATATAAAACCAAAGATTACGTTCGTTATGTTCGTAGGTCAAGGAGTTCAAAAGATGGGGGAATTGAACATTCAATATATCTCAGTTTTATGAGTCGGATTGAAAAATCATATAAACCATTCGTGATGCAAATTTTATTTTCAGTAAATGGTGATCTATATACACATATTTGCTTATTAATTGTTGTTTGTTGTGATATACGTGCGAATGTTATACATCAAATGGAGAATATACGTTGGGATGAGATGGCTTGTGACATATGAGTAGGTAGGAAATGAGCTTAGTTTACTCAGCTCCTACGTCATGTAGTTTATGGTTGACTTGTTACTTTTGGAAATATTTCTTCTCTCCAACGTCTTGATAAAGGAAATATTTCTCTCTCTCTCTCTCTCTCTCTCTCTCTCTCTCTCTCTCTCTCTCTCTCTCTCTCTCTCTCTCTCTCTCTCTCTCTCTCTCTCTCTCTCTCTCTCTCTCTCTCTCTCTCTCTCTCTCTCTCTCTCTCTCTCTCTCTCTCCCTCTCTCTCTCTCTCTCTCTCTCTCTCTCTCTCCCTCTCTCTCTCTCTCTCTCTCTCTCTCTCTCTCTCTCTCTCTCTCTCTCTCTCTCTCTCTCTCTCTCTCCCTCTCTTCTCTCTCCCTCTCTCTCTCTCTCTCTCTCTCTCTCTCTCTCTCTCTCTCTCTCTCTCTCTCTCTCTCTCTCTCTCTCTCTCTCTCTCTATCTATCTATCTATTTCTCTCTCTCAATAGAAACTAGAAACGATTCCTCTATATGATAGGTCACAGCCTTCGTTGTATTTTTATATTAAATCTTTCCATCGATTCCACTGAAATTCTTCATTGGCCCATCACATCTTTCCTATATTTTTGTGTATTGATTTAAACTAATGTTTTGTATTTGAAAGTGACATGTCATGGTTTTTTAATTTATTTCATATTATTACATTATTATTTTTTTGATTCAGTTATCTTTATATAAAAAAATGAATCTGGAATTGTGCTGGCTGGTGGAGGTCCATCATCAACGGAAGGATCAAAAAGGTCAAACACCTCCACTCTTAATACTTCTTTATTACAGGCAAAGTACTTTCGGGGCGAACCGTCCCATCATCAGTGCTCCCATAATGTTGTGTTGTGTCGCAGAGCACTGATGATGGGACGGTTCGCCCCGAAAGTACTTTGCCTGTAATAAAGAAGTATTAAGAGTGGAGGTGTTTGACCTTTTTGATCCTTCCGTTTAAAAAGATGAATGTTTTTTATGTCCTTTATAGAATCATAAACGGTTGAACCGAATTTTATGAAACTTGGTATGTATATTACTACTAACCCAGGTTAGGATTTTGGCTATATTAATATTCTCTGAGACGAACAGAAGTGGGGGTTATAAGGGAGGCCTGAAATTAAAAATAGTGATATTTCGTTTCCTATTGTTTTTTTTGGAAAATATGATCATAACAAGATTTGTATATTTTGTTATGTAGAGTAAACTTTTGTTGTTACACTTTTGTTGTATACCGAAGTATAATGAGTTATAGGCTAAAAACTAAAGTGGGAGTAAACAATTTTATATGGCACAAAGGTCTCAACCGAACTAAACGAAACTCCATATACGATTTGGTATTAACACTTCCCTGATTATAAGCTATATTAAGATTTTGAGGTACGAACAGGAGTGGGGGTTATAAGGAAGGTCTGAAATATAAAATCGCGATATTTCGTTACCTATTTATTTTTGGCAAACGTGCTTATAACAAAAGTTGTTTGTTTTGTTATTCAAAGTAACTTTTGTTATATGCACTTTTGCCGTATATCGAAGTATAAATAAGGTATACACGAAAAACTATAGAAGGGTCAACAATGTTATAGGACACGAAAGACGAAATCGAAATCAACAAACTCAGTATTTTTGAGTATAAGCTATATTAACATTTTTAGAAATGAATAGGAGTGGGGGTTGTTAGGGAGGCATGAAATGAAAAATCGTCATATTTCATTTCCTAATGTTTTTTGGGCGAATCTGCACGTGACAAAGGATGTTTAATTTGATAATAAGAGTAACTATTGTTATATACATCTTTATCGTAATTTTTACTGCAAGTAATTTGCATAGACGTTTTTTATATAAAAAAAGACAAGTACAGGGAACGGGTAATATAAAAATAGTTTGTATAGTGTAGAATTAAGTACATAACAAATACTGTAGTTAATAATTACTTATTAACATATCCCCAGCACGCTGGACTCGGGTACAAATCCTATGCATTGAGATATTGAGATTGAAATGTAAAAATATTGTGCAAAGTTAAGCCTTTCCAAAAAAATACCATCACCATTCAGCCTCAAATGAATTCCCGGGCGAAGCTGGGTTATATAGCTAGTCTTATATATAAAAATGAATGTTTGTCTGTATGTCCTTTATAGAATCGTAAACGGCTGAACCGAATTTTATGAAACTTGGTATGTATATTACTACTAAAACCGGTTAGGTTTCTCGCTATTTTAATATGCTCTGAGGCGAACAGGAGTGGGTGTGTAAGAAAATTAAAAATAGCGATGTTTCGTCTCTTATTGGTTTTTCGGCAAATATGCACATAACAAAAGTTGTTTATTTTGTTATTTAGAATAACGTTTGTAATATATCCTTTTGTCATATACCGAAGTATAAATGAGTTATATGCTAAAAACAATAGTGGGAGTCAACAATTTCATATAGCACAAATGACTCAACCGAAACTCAGTATGTGATTTGGTATTAACACATCCCTGATTATAAGCTATATTAAAATGCCCAGGTACGAACAGGAGAGGGGCTATAAAAGGGTGTGAAATATATAATCATGATTTTTCGTAACCTATTCATTTTTCGGCAAACGTGCATATAACAAAAGTAAGTTTTTTGTTTTGTTAAATAAAGTAAATTTTGTTATACACACCTTTGCCGTATAACGAAGTATAAATGAGGTATACACGATTAACTATAGAAGGGGTCAACAGTGTTATAGGACGCGAAAGTAAATCGAAATCAACGAAACTTCGTATTTATGACTATAATAATATGATAATCTATGATTATGTTATATATAAAAAAAGATACATCCACAGAAAACGGGTAATATAAAAATATTGTGTATTTTGTAGAATTAAGTACATAACAAATACTTTTATACTTAACGTAGTCCCAGTAAACCGGATTCGGGTGTAAATCCCAAGCATTGAGACGGGAAAATGTAAAAATATTGTACAAAGTAAAGTCCAAAAAAAAAATACCATTATCATTCAGTCTCATATGATTTTCCGGGCGAAGCCGGGTACATTAGCTAGTTTATGTAATAAAAGATTGTTATAATTTGAGCAGTTTAGAAATTATAAATTTTAGTTTGAGCTGATTTTTTTTGTTTTAACCTAAATATTAAACACTGATTTCATTCTTGCTAAATAATCATTTTTTTCAAAGTTTTAATTAAGTTTTTTTGTTTGGAGAGTATGGATGGAGTATGGTTTGGGTTATGTCGTTGAATTCCCTTTAGTCTCTTTTTATTTATTTTTCTGTATTGTCAACAAATTTCCCACTTTAGTTTCAGTTCTCTTTCTCTCAAGTTCCAAGTTTTCTTTTCTCTTTTGCGGTTTTCCATTAAAATATACTAATTGTTTTTATTTTGAGTTTCATATTCCGGGAAGCCTTTTGCACAGATAATAACGCGTACTTAGTTTTTAATTACATTAAAATATTTGTGGTTGCTTCTGAGAAGAGCAGTAAGCACAGAGTATTTTTAATTTTTCCCCTTTAAATTATATAGGGCTATTGGAAACGAAATTTTGCATCCTTCCCGAGAATATAACTTTACGCTGTGATATAACTACTCTACTTCTCGATTGCATTCATTCTAAATTACATTTATTATTAAGTTTTTTTTTTAATTTATTTATTAACGTCCACTATATACTCCTATGGCTAATTGGGACGGGTTATCTACAGGTTATCACCCTTTTCTAGCCAGGGTGGGACTAAGGATTTCATTTAATGAGTTCTTCACTAAATAAATTCCTATTTGCCTAGGCGAGAATATATTAAGTTTTTTAAATAATTTGACCGCGTATTTTTGCCTAGTTTAAAATCTCGTCAACGAAGTTAAATAAAAATATGATGACGGCATCAGTTGATTCCTTGTTCTTTTAAATTATATAAATTAATTGTTTTTCTGCATATCATTTAAAATTGTTTCATGTGCATGCAATATATCTCCGTTCCAATAGATCGGTGAAAAATGTCATAGTCATACTTTTAGTTTTTGTTATGGTCCTGTACAAAATTGTACCACTTTCATATAAGGAGAAATTCAATTTTATTCCAGCGTTCCGCTAAACCACCCCTCCCCAAGTACAAGAGAAGGCGTACAACAAACCTTTATAAAAATCCGGAATATTGAATGTTAACATTATAAGGGCAAAACAGATAATCTTGTTGAAATATGAAGAAAGGTTTGGGCCAGTACAATACTTCCTTTATTTCGTACAAGAAAGTTAAAACTGCTCAATTATTCTGCAATCATAAATAGTGTTTGATGTATTTTATACATTCCTTACGCATATGTGATTTCCCATCTGAATTCCATATTTTCGCTTTAAGTTCATTTTATATATATCAAATTTTGATTGACCTCATTTTCAGGGTAGGAACTATGAATTGTTTTGTCGAGAAGTACATAGAGGACGTCACAATAGACTTGTAGCTCCTCATATCGTATTAAATGCCCGAAGAATGCAATACGTGACAATTAAGCTTTAAGGCGATAGAGCACGCCACGCGAGTTGTCCATAAACAAAGCAGATTTGCAAACTGCTGCAAACACTCAGCCCTACGGCATTCTCCACTCCATTCTCTTCTTCTCTCTTATTAAGAGGCCTATGTGAAAAGAACTTGAAGTGTATGGTGCTTGAGTGATGCGGGGCTTAACCCTCCGTTAGTCGCGGCGTCCTGACAGGTGCATCTTTGAGGTTTTTTCCAATAGCTTCCGATTGAGTGGACCCAACGACTTCCGCCTCCAGCAATGCTTCTAGCATCCCTTCCTCCTCAAAACAGTATAGGTTTGACCTTCGAAGTTTGTACACAGTGCGTTCCTTGTGCTAAAATCACCCCACAGGTGCACCGCGACCAAAATTGTAATTATTTCAAATTCTTTTATTTCTATATTGAATCTATTTATCTTAGACATATTTATCATTTGTCGTTTGTAGTGCCTTGATTGTTTCTGAATAGTTAAAAATACCTACAAAATAGGGAATTCACCTCTGAGGTGACCGCGACTAACAATGCATTTCTAAAACATTATTCAGAAAAAATGGACCAGGAAATACGTATTTTTTGACTTGAGTAATCAAAATGACATTGCTAGACTCCACCACACATTACTGGATCATTTCGAAGAAGACGATAACATACAGAACGACACAGATTCGGAATTTGAAGAGGGTTTGGAAGAACTGGGTATAGACTCAGAGACTGAATAAAGCAACGTGGAATCGGAAAGTGATGGGCAGGATGAGCAGTCACACGAAAAATATGTTGTATTGAGAAGTGTTAAAAGAAAGATTATTGACCGTTTTGAGTGCAGGAAAACACCTTTTAATAGATTAGTAAAATAGGAAAACAAAATTTATTGACACACCTTCCGGGAGTGAAAAGGGCGGCAAAGAAGGCTACTAATGAACTTGACTGCTGGTTCTGTCTCTTTGAAGAGATGATTATTAATAGTATTATGCACTGCACATACGAATTCATAAAATTCGTTGAGCCAGAATTTTCTAAGCAGAGGTATGCCAAAGCGACAGACTTCACAGAAATAAAAGCCTATATAGGCCTTCTTTACTTAGCTGGCACATGCAAAGGAGCGAGAATGAATTTAGAAGGCTTTATGTAAAACATGTTGGGCAAGAAACTTACCTAAGTAGAACTAGATGGAACTAAAAGATTCGACGTGAAACGTTTTAATTTCCTTTTCTATCTTAAATGTTTTCTTGTATTTGTTATTCCTGCAGAAATTAAATGATTAAGTAGTTCTAAACTATTCTTATTGTACTTTTTTTATATATATTTTCTAGTAGCTAAGTAAGTAGTACCTAAAGAATTCATTGTTCATAAATTGCTTCATGTTACCTGAAATGAATTAATATTTTTGATAGTTGTAAGACATATTCATGTGTTACTTTGCTAACTTTTAAAATAAAATAGGTTTACTATTTGTTCAGATAAGTATTTATATTTGTTTAACTCTATTTTTGCCCTAAGAAGCAGTTTTACCAACATATTTCTCCATCGTCACCTCATAGGTGACCCGAGCCTAGAGTCGTTTGGAAATGACCCTCGCCTAACGGAGGGTTAACTAAGAAATGGAAAGTCAAAAATACGAATTATTCGGTTAGTATATACGAATTCTATGGTTCGTGGGGAAAATGTATCGACCCAAGAATGTACATATTCAACTGGTAATAAAAGAGAAGTCTCGAATTTTTTATTTTGCACTCTGTAAATCCTGCCTTCTTCTGATACTATTTAGGGCATTGATGGACTTGATCATCACTTCGAATATCGTGTTCGGGAAAGATACAGAGCTACAGAAAAAGTGGACTTTCAGGTCTCCGGGATTTGAATTCTTAAAAAGTCATCTATTTGTAGCCAGTAGTCTATTTAAGTTGAATACTTTTAGGCATTAGTTTGTCCGGTGCTACTTTAAACTATAACACTAAAGCTCAAGTTGTACCTATCTGTCGGTTTACGTGCGAGTATTTAACAAGTAGATGGCAGATGTGTAGGGTCTTGAATAGTGGCAGCCATTTCGATGTTGTGGCCATCGACGACCCTTAGACATTATTGCAGTTTCAACCTTCTATCCATGTCCAATGGTTTCACCTCGGACGGCTCAAGCCCCAACGTATTAAAGAATGAGGAACGTGCCCTGGAATGTTTCTTGGGGCTTTTTTCCCCTTTTCATAGTAAGTAACTCTATGGGGAGTTATTTATTTGAATACATGTTCCATAGCCACATGACATACTAAATGTATGATTACGTTTAAATACATTTTTATTTTACAATATGTATACGTTAATCAACCTCATAATCAAATATAATATAAAAAAAAATAAAATAAAATATTAAAATAAGTAAGAAAATTACCACTAAAATTAATATATAAAATAAAAACACAAAAAAAAATCAATTAAAGTTAAACTCAACCGATGTTTAATTTGCGAGTCTATGTAAGGTAAATATAATGAATTATAATTCCATTTCCACACAATCAACTTTACATTCTAATTTATTTTTGCTACATCCATATCTATACTTTCGATAAACTTAATAAGTTCTTTATTATATTTGTTAAATATAATATGAGGTGGTTCTGGCCAATTACCTCCTTTTAAATAAATGTTGATTATTAAATTTGATCTATTATGATTAAATGTTGAACAGTAATAAAGTATATGTAAAAACGTTTCTGTCTGTGAGTCGCAAGTACATTGGTCATTGTCTTGAATTTTAAATCTTGTTAAGTAATGTCCTGCCTGTCCATGTTCCGTTTGAAATTGTCTGCAATTGTGATGGTGACTCTTAATTGTGTTGTAGTTGTTGTGAGTTATACTTGGTATGCATTGATGTAAGCTGTATGATTTGTTCCATTCTCTGCAGGTAAGTCTTATTTAATTCTGGGATTATTTTTGAATTTTGAGTTTCTTCCTTTGCTAACGTGTCAGCTTGTTCGTTTCTTGGGGCTTGAAAAATATGAAATATTCTGGTGTTGCCATAGAGGCCGCAGCTTGCCTGTACACGGTCCTTGTGACAAATTATGGCTCTGTGTGAACTAATATGGACCTGTTAGCAGGGCTGGCTGGGAACCGAATCCCACGGGCAGAAGATTCGTTCCTTTCCGAGACTCTTGCATCAGATAGCATCACTGACTAATCGCCCTTCTCCCACTATCTCTCTCTCGCTCGTTTACTTCTTCTCTCTCTCTCTCTCACTCCTCTGCTCACCCTATTTATCAGTAAGTTTTTATTTCTAAGGTTTCCTTTCTAACAACCAAATATCTTAATACTAGCTCTACACCTTTCTACGACTTAACAAATGGAGCTGTCTTCACCTAGAATCGACCCACTCAACTATCAGCCCAAAACACATACTTCATATAAAAATAAGTTACTACAATAATTACTTAAAAAGAACAACAACTGAATTCTGCCTATATTAGGTGTCGACAGCATGTTTCAGATTTTTTTTTTCTTGAGTAAGGATAGGACGAGATGACAGCTACATCTGTCTTGTCCTAGTGCAACAGATACACAACCGCCTCAATGATAACCTATGGCCTAACTATACTAAGCAGTTTCTCTCGCACAATCAGATAAAGTAATTTTACATTTTAATCTATATTTTTCCTGGAAGCCACAATTATAAGCGGATATTAAATACTTATATATAACACCAAGGACAAGAGTGGGGCTTTATGATTAATGAAAAAGTATAAATAGCTGATAGACCCCTTGGACCATGAGACTTAGCTCCCAGAAAAGAAGAAATATTTTTTATTTATAATTTTCATATTTTTGTCTTCTAATTGTTAGAAACTTAGTGTATTTAGAATTAATGAAGTAGTAAATGGCAATGTAACCCTGGATGATTCAGGGTATAAGGGTTTTATTTTAATTAGATATAAGTAAAATAATAAAATAGAGACAGTTTATAAAGCAGTCTAATGAGTTATCAACTACTAAGGTTGAGTATTTTATTTTTATGTTTATAAAGGTATTAAATTAGTATTAATGGTGATAGACTGTACATAACCCATCCCAATTAGCCATAGTAGCAGAAAAGTGGGCGCTAATAAATTATATAATAAATTTATAGGTTTTATAAAACCATATTTTCTAGAAAATTCATGTTTCAAGTTATCTTATAAAAGTGATTTGTGGACTAACTTCTATGCTTTATTTTTCCTTCGAATTTAGCACTTAGTCGTCATCACTAAATTATTTATTAACGCCCACGTTGTCCTACTAAGGCTAATTTGGATGAGTTATATATAGGTCACCACTCTTTTAGCAGATTTCCCTTAAGGGGTCGCAATTTTTGTTTCATCGTTACCAAACTCGATATTTAGTCGTTTTATGTAAAAAGAAAGATCAAGTTCGTTAACGGCTGAAATCGGACCAGTGGGAGGGGGGGGGTTTAGAGGGGAGGATTTTCGAAAAATCGAAATATCTCCGTTACTATACGTCGGATCAAAAATTTGTACAGAATCAATCTTATTGCAAATTAAATTTACTATAAATATTGTTATATACATTTATTCCTTATCTTGAATATTAACCGAGATATTTCAATTTTTATGAAATTTGGGCCGATACCGTATTTTTGAATTTCCCGCGAAAAACTAGTTCGGCCCTTTGCCATAACCGTTCGGCTCTCCTATGGAGATTTCTCTATTGTATAACATCACGTGGGAAATCTGCTTAGTTTACGCAGCCCCTGCGTGCCGGAGTTTTCTAAACCAGGGTTGGACTGATGACATTATTTAATGAGTTGTACTAAATAAATAATAACTAAATAAATTGCTCACGACCATTGATTTTCCAAGTTAGATTAAGACTAACCTTAGACGATTTCAATAAGTAACCTATACTAAATGATTAAATAAAATTAAACATACTCTTTAATTAAGTTGATAAGAATTTCAAATTACTATAAATCGAAGACACTTATGACTAGGTAATACCCAAGAGTAGATCAACTGATTATTGCATCTGGCTCTATCTGCTTTTAGCAGATTTCTCTTAGGGGATCTCAGCTATTGAGGTTGTACTCATGAGGCGATGTTCAGAAATGTTCTCCGAATGTCCATCATTCCTACCTAGGAGATGACGAAAATGAGGTCCGTTCCGTTCTAGCGGTCGCAATGTTTTGTTTGATCGTTACCAAACATGGTATTTGATCGTTTTGTGTAAAAAGAAAAATCAAGTTTGTTAATTGTTGAAATCAAAGAAGTGGTAGGGGGGGGGGGTAGTGGTCACCTGGGAGGATTTTCGAAAAATCTATATATCTTCGTTACTATACGTCGGATCTAAACATTGTATAGAATCAATCTTATTGAAAATTGAATGATCTATAGATGTTGGTATATACATTTTTTCCGTATAATGAGTATTAACCCAGATATTTTATAGTTTTTCGCTTTCAGTAAATCCCCACTCCTACTCGTGTCATATTAATAATAAGCTGTTATACCATGAACCACTTTCCATTTTTTGAGGTGCTGGATGGTGAAGGAATTATTATCTCAGGTAAGAAAAAACGCCTCGTTCCTTCACTGTTCTTTATTCTTTACGACAGAGCGTTTTCAGAGCATACGCTCCATCATCAGTGCCCTGCTCTTCACAATGATGTGACAAGAACCACGGATTCCCTGTGAGAGTCACAGGGAATCCTTGGTTCCTCCTTCTTAGCTCTGCCAACCCATCTTTTCTTGTGTCTCGCGACCGTGTACCCACCACTGTATCATTCATTGCTTGGATTGAGTCACTTCTTGCCAAATGCCCCGCTCATTAGGTAACTGTCTAGTCTTAAACATAATCTCTCTTCTTGTTTTCCTTCTCTTGAGTCCTAAGTCAACATTCCACTTTAGGCCTATTATGCTTCCTAGAACCTTATGATTTGACCTTTCAATCTTCCAGGATACCCTTCAATGCCCATGCCTCACGTACATGCAGACGGACACACGTAGGTGCAGTGATTTCCCTTTGTCTTCTTAGGAGGCTGTTCAACAATTAAGCTTTCGGGAAAGGTGGGGAGAATTCTAGCGGAGACCTGAATTTTAGGAGAGCCATCATTCCGAATAGCGTATTAATAATAAGTAAACGAATGTACACTGAGGTAAATGTATGCCTAGCCAACTGACATTATGTGTCATGTATGGTGCACGGTGCTTAGAAAAGGAGTCGCTATAAAGAACTTCTCCTAGGCCATCCGTAACAATTATTTAAAGTCCCAAGTTTGGAGTAGGCAAAGTTCAAGTTGAAGTAAGTCCTCTATTCGTCTTACTTAGTCTTGTCCTAGGCGTTTGGTTCTGCCCCCCAGCACTCCGCTCAACGTACTA
The DNA here is from genome assembly GCA_019009955.1 of Riptortus pedestris. Lineage (NCBI taxonomy): Eukaryota > Metazoa > Arthropoda > Insecta > Hemiptera > Alydidae > Riptortus > Riptortus pedestris. The sequence continues at coordinate 2,822,852 of CM032230.1, read as the reverse complement.
TCATGACTGTGGTTACTAGCACCAACGCTCACCCTGTCAGATGGATAAACGTACTTTCTTAGAAGTTCGTTTGTTCAAATTTTTATACAACACATTTTATTATACTCTCGAAGTGTGAAATTTGAAATGCTTTTACAGTCTATGGTAATTCATTCTAGTCCATTATTTAGTGGTGTTATAGGTGTTTTTACGGCACTATAAAGGTCTATAAACGTATTTGAGTCATTATAATGGAATAGATAATTGCGAAATCTAACCTGCAAATCATCTAAACTAACTCTTATTGGATATGGTTATCGGCAGGTTAACAACCCTTACTAGCCAGGGTGGGATTAAGGCTTTTATTTAATGAGTTCGTCATTAAATAAATAATACTCAGGTGGAAATCAAACTCACAACTCCAAGTGAGATTTAGAACCTTAGGCCCCGGCACATAATAACAGCCCTTCGCTCATTTCAGCAATTAACGAACACGATCTTTGCCTTTGCACGAAACATTTAAATAGCGAGCTTGATAAGGATGAAACAAAAACAGTGGTTTTAGACCGTTAACAGAACAGAAACACGCTCTCTCTCTCTCTCTCTCTCTCTCTCTCTCTCTCTCTCTCTCTCTCTCTCTCTCTCTCTCTCTCTCTCTCTCTCTCTCTCTCTCTCTCTCTCTCTCTCTCTCTCTCTCTCTCTCACACACACACACACACACAGAGAATGAATGTATTTCAGCGCTTTACCAATAATCGACTATATCATGAACTCACTACCACTATTATTTTCAAGAGGTCTTCACTGTGACGCATGCAAGTACGTTTTGTGATGACGTCATAGTTTAAGATTTCTCTTGACTCGGGAATGTTTAATAGATGTATACCATGCTCGATATTTAACTGTTACATTCAACACTAAACATCATATCGGTCTGAAACGGACTTGGAATAGAAGGGAATGTTTAATAGATGTATACCATGCTCGATATTTAACTGTTACATTCAACACTAAACATCATATCCGTCTGAAACGGACTTGGAATAGAAGGGAATGTTTAATAGATGTATACCATGCTCGATATTTAACTGTTACATTCAACACTAAACATCATATCCGTCTGAAACGGACTTGGAATAGAAGGGAATGTTTAATAGATGTATGCCATGCTCGATATTTAACTGTTACATTCAACACTAAACATCATATCCGTCTGAAACGGACTTGGAATAGAAGGGAATGTTTAATAGATGTATACCATGCTCGATATTTAACTGTTACATTCAACACTAAACATCATATCCGTCTGAAACGGACTTGGAATAGAAGGGAATGTTTAATAGATGTATGCCATGCTCGATATTTAACTGTTACATTCAACACTAAACATCATATCCGGATGAAACGGACTTGGAATAGAAGGGAATGTTTAATAGATGTATACCATGCTCGATATTTAACTGTTACATTCAACACTAAACATCATATCCGGATGAAACGGACTTGGAATAGAAGGGAATGTTTAATAGATGTATACCATGCTCGATATTTAACTGTTACATTCAACACTAAACATCATATCCGTCTGAAACGGACTTGGAATAGAAGGGAATGTTAAGAGGGAGAGTGAATTGGAAAATTCAAAATATGTGCGTTATAATGAATCGTATAGAAAAATGTTAATTAGCCAAGTTCTTCAATCTATTGATGCTCTATAATTGTTGTCCTACACATTTTTTCTTGCCTCAAATATTGTTGGCATACCTTCTTGTTTTCAGCCTTCAGTAAACCTCACTGTTTACATCACCTACACCGTACCTGATATTTTAACATTTCACGCACCAATTAAGTTCATAATCGTTAATGGCTGAAAACGAACTTAAAATTGGCTGGTTGAGAGGGAGAATTCAATAATTCGAAATATCTCTGTTATTATGAGACGTGTTGAAAAGGCCTATAGAATCAGTCAATATTGTTCTATACATTTATTAGAAGCTCAAATGTTAAGCGATTTATTCAGCTAAAGGGACAAATCAGAAAACTAACAAGAAAGCACAACCACTTCCTCAGCTGCAAGGTCGAATGCTGGCAGACAGACCAAAATGCTCAGTCAAGTTGTAAGAAGGCAGCACCCTTTGAGCAAGGAAAGGACCTTGATAAGCGCAGTAGAGGGAGAAATTACTCGCTTCTCTTGCGTCACTTGACTAGTGATCAACTGGTTGACTTGATTCTTGATCTATTGTTTGAGCAGAATCCTGATCTATGGCGAGGTACTTCATCTTGAGAGAAACATGTCCCAAACAAGAACCAAGGTCTCCCAATTACCAGTTTATCATCAAAGGAAGAGGGTCTGTTCCTATCACATGTACCAATCATCTTCGCATCATTAAATCTCACTTTCTTGTAACAAATCCTTGGAAAAATAAACAAAAAAAAAACTGATTTCTAAGAGAGGAAATCTTAGGTTTGTGTTAACTACATTTTCTTTCTGATGTACAACAAATAAAGCGTCCGTCACTCAGGGGCTGTGTAAACTAAGCAGATTTCCCAGTTACGGCTATGACACAGTATTGATGTCTTCCTCCTATATATTTTCTATTCCATGTAAAAAACCTGAAAACAAGAAAGTAGGTTAATATTAAACTACAAAAAAAGGGGAAGATCAACACTTGTAGAGCATCAGCAGTTTAACAAAATAGAGTCATTATCATTTTTCGACCGAACTCATAGTAACACAGATATCTAGACACCCTCCTATTCCTGGTCCAATTTCAGCCATTACGAGTATGAAATTTAGTGTTGAATAAGACTGTTAAATATCTAGTAAAGTTCATTGAAAACAATATTTGAAATTTAAGATTTCAATAAAGTTCTTTAATTATTTGCTTTTCCGGTCTATCTATTTATTCAGCGCTACGAGGTTGGCTGGGCTGTATGTTTACAATTCAGCCCGTTCCGTTGTAGAGATTATTAACATGTATTGTAAATTGACTGAATGATTTCTCATTACCGTTTTCATTTATGCACTTAACATTCACCGTATGTATATTTATCTGTTGTAAACCTTCAGATGGGAAATCTGCTTAGTTTAGCAGCCCCTGCGTGAGGGACTATTTACGTGGTATTGCACTCGACGTACAGCCTCCGTTATCCAAGGAGGACCTGGAATGAGTTGTATCTTGTAGACTGACTGGCCCAATGTATCCGGAGAGTCTGCGGCAGTTTCACTCTGTCAGCCTGCCCAACAGCAGTTTGTTTATTATTATTTACGACACTAGCGCACTCTGATAGCTACCTCGTGAACTAATATTCTCCCATAGTGGCCTTCGAACTTGCACCTATTTTTACTTTCAGCTTTCCTACGACAGTGGTAGATGTACCTAGGCCTTAACCCACTCGGCCACTGGCACCCCGTGTATATATATGCACTTATAGGCATCTACTGGATAGGATCGATGTAAATTCGAGGGAAGTTATGCCACATCGATCAAGGATAAAAATAGAACATTTATACAAACTCAATACTCTTTGCAATTTTATTAATGTACCAATTGTACCATGTTTTACTTAAAAATTAAATTAATACACTGGCTCCAGTATCTTCCTATTATACAAGGTTTTACTAATATAGAAGATGGTAAGGGGGCTTTGTTTCCTAACCAAATTAAAAAATACTAAGAACTGGTTAGCAAGTAGGTGGTGAGGTGGCAGTACTGGTTAGGTAGTAGGTGTGAGGTGGCACCACTGCTTCCCCGGTCATTTAATTAGCTCAGCAAGATAAAGGAGAAGGCTACGAATAAAGACTGCCCTTCCGGATTACAGGCACCCCCTCCTAACCCACTCTCTCTCTCTCTCTCTCTCTCTCTCTCTCTCTCTCTCTCTCTCGCTTTACAATACTCTCGTCTATCGCTCCCTCACTCTCTCAACCACGCTCTCTTCTATCCCTCTCTTTCCCTCACTCTTCCCGCATACTCTGCCTGCTTATTTCTCTTTCTACCCCTCTGTCCTCTCCCCTACAACTTTCTCTCTCTTGATCCTCTCTCTCTCTCTTACTTTCTCTTGCTTCTTCTCCCTCTACGTTCCTCTTTCTGTCCCTCTCCTCAGCCACATTGCCCCTCTCTTTCTTTCTTTCGCTTCCTCTCCCTTTATGATTCTCTTTCTGTCCTCCTCCATCTCTTCTGACACTTTCCACTCTCTCTCACCCCCTCTCTTTCTCTCTCTCGCCCTCTCTCTCTCTCTCTCCCTCCCTCTCTCCATCACACACACACACACACACACACACACACACACACACACATGCACGCACACACACTCACACACAAACACGTGCGCGCGCACACACACACACACTCTCTCACTCTCTATTTCTCTTCAAACGCTGAGCGAGGCCCAATGGAGTGACGCTTACCTCCAAGGACCTATATGTCTTACGTCGGCCCATCGACACCACACCCCAGCGTTCAGTGCTTTTGGTCAACGATAGGCAATCCAACTGCAAACCAGCAAGCGGCGGCATCATTCAAAAGAAGAAGTAGCCACCTGAGCATACTTTGAGTGATGCAGTACTGCCAGCTTTCAGGCGACATCTTAGTTATGGAACCTGTAAGCAAACTACCGAACCAGCAACGTAAATAACCGATATGGTGGCGAAAAGGAAGATCGAACCCAGAACCAGCCATTCTGGTTTATGTTGTTGATGGCCAGGAAGGCCGGAGCCATTAGCATCAGCAAGAACTAGAGAAGTCTGATCCTGCGAACCTTCGGGTCGGCGACCGTATTTTCCAGACTAAAAGTGTGTTGCGGCTACTAGCATATCTCCTCCACCCTGCCAGCTGCCACTCCACGACGTTCCTCAAACACTGCAATTACTGGCGCTCGGATTGAAACGAGTCACTTAATATGATAACAAAGATACTAAAGTGGGCTAGAAGATTTACTCGAGTGTACCTGAACATCGCTATCCAGCCGTATCCTAGAGGAAAACCTGGAGTAAGCTGCGGTAGGTCCTCGAATGATACCTAAAATGGACCCCGACCTGGGCTGCTCTGTAGAAACATACTTCGAACACAGCGTTTGACCAAGGCAATAAGCCAGATGCTCCTTGAGGCCATTACAAGGTTTCTGCAACGGAAAGTGAAGAAGAATGACAAGAACTTCCTGGGAGTGCACGGCTTCGGCAATATGTCCTTCTCTTCTGTCCTCTAGCAAATCGTCTTAGAGACTACTGAAAACCAACAAATGTTTTAACGTAGACGCAGCATTCCACCAGTTATGGGGTGTCTTCCTGACCGTCCTACGACTGGGCTTAACGAAAAACATCTCCCTCCAAACAGACGGCAGTAAAATATTAAATGTCGTCCGTCTTACACAAGATGGGGCACACAGGAAGGGGATTATTTCCTTTACGAGCGTTTAACCCACCAGTGAGACTAGCAATCTTCAGGGCTGTGAATCGGTTCCGTCACTTCCCCGGGCATTCACATTAAGAATGTACACAGTGCTAAATGAAGGCAAAGAATTGACGCCGAAGCTCACCTGCTAGAATCTACTTTTACAAGTATTTTCTTTTACTGTAGCACACGGTCCGAGTCGAGAAAACAAGCTGCTGGACATCTTGTCGAAGAGCCCACACGGCGAAGGGCGAAAGGAAGAATGGTTCGAGGAGCGCTGGGAACCAGTTCCCTGCAGGACCAAGTGAAGGATGTGCAACGCCAAAGACCCTGGATATAACAAATATCCTACTCAAGTTCAGAACTTGTGAAGAACTGGGCGTCTTTTTCTCTCTCTATGTACACAATATTCTTCACTTCCAACAACACTGTTGTGAAAATTAGTTTGGTGTTGCAGATGAACCACTCTACTTGTACAATGTTTCAGAATTTTTTTAATTGATGGTTTCCCTAACCTCCTTTGTAAGTATTAGCATGGAACACTGTAACATACCACCCCTGACGGGGCCTAAAACCCAAGACCTCCGAGTGCTACAAATAGAAACAGGTAAGCCCTCGAGCCGTCTGAAACCTTTAGCTCTTGGGCAGCTCCGTCAATATAGCTACTTGGAAACCACCTAAGGAGAAGTTGATGGGATATCCCGTATCCATCCCGGCCAAAGGAGTGCATCTTAACAGACTAGGAGAGACTTCCTGCAGACACATGGGAACGCAGAAAAATCTACAAAGATTCCTAAGGCATAGGACTGCAAAGCTAAGGGGGCACATCATGGTACGCGCCTTCACTGGAAAGGGATGTCCTCTCATTGCTGGGCTTTGCAAGGTCATCTGCGTCGGAGGAAGAGTTCTACAGGATCTACCAATGCGGTCCCTTTGAAGATTTACCGACTGGATGTAAGATCGGCACCGACAGCCAAGACTCCAATCCTTCCTACCGATGACCGACAAAGAACTACCTCCAGATATCCCAACCCCAACCCACAACTAGCAACGCCAGTACTCAGCGTCACAATCCACAAACCTATCCCAGAGTGTCCTCTATCCCATGAAAAATATACACTAATGTTTAGGTGTTTTAGTTTAAGGTTCATACCTTCTAGTTTAGGGTTTAGATGTTTTAGTTTAGGGTTCATGTCCCTTTGGTTTAGGAGTTAGGTGTTTTAGTTTAGGGGTCATGTCCTTTAGTTTAGGTGTTTTAGTATAGTGCTCATGTCCCTTTAGTTTAGGGTTCAGGTGTGTTAGTTTAGTGCTCATTTCCCTTTAGTTTAGGGTTTAGGTGTTTTATTTTAGGGTTCATGACCTTTGGCTTAGGGTTCAGGTGTTTTAGTTTAGGGCTCATGTCCTTTAGTTTTGGGTTTAGGTGTTTTAGTTTAGAGATCATGTTCTTTAGAGTTTACTTCTGAAAATGATACGCTTTTCTCGATATATTTATGGCTGTGGTTGGGGGTGTTAGGGCGTGCGGTTAGCCTTTGTGTTAATAATAAGAAAACATTAGACTGAAATAAAGTTAACAAAAGAGATAATTTCCTTACCTTGATTATACGAAAGTATTTAGTATTTTCTTAGAAAGATGAGGGTGAAATAATACAAGCCACTATTTGAGTTCTCCAAAGAATCAAAATATATCGAATAAGTGATAGCATATACACAAACCTAATAGTAATGAACCTTGTGATAGGTTAAAACAAAATGATAATAATTTGAAACAATTGAAACCTGAAAAAAATACTAATCTAGGAAATAGCCTTAAAGCTAATGAAATAAACATTAACGCTTATTGATAAATCTCTTATAAAAACAATGAAACTTTAAATTTATTAAAGAGGGCTGTAAAACATAGAAAGAAAAATAATGGTTGCCCTTTATTTATTAAGTTTGTAAGCTTTAGTGGCAAGCCAATACTTTATATACACTAGATAATGATGGAAATGTCCTTTATCATTCGATTTCCAACGTCGAAAATGCTAGCATTATAGTAAAATAAAAAGGTACCTTTGATGAAAATATACTTTCCATGAGGCGGACTTTCAATCCAGTGTTATTTGTATCTCACATCAGATTCCTTCTTCTAACAGGTGCAGAATGATAGCGGTGGCCTCTATCTTCGATGCGGAGAGATCATTTCTGAGTAAAATCGCCGTGAGAGCAAAAAGTTCACTTTTTGCGGTGCAAAAACAACCATGTGCCCATACAGGAACAATAGCACCAACAATGGCTGCCCAGCCTAAAACGAGCGCGCTCAATCCTGTACACCAGCGCTGCAGTTTCCGATCTTGGCCACCACCTACGGTGACCTCCTGGTGTACGGCCGGTTAGTAAGCTAACTAAGTAAGCGGGAGTACGCGACTGATCAGGGGGTTTGAATCATATTCATAATGTGTTATACTATTTTTGTAAAACAAGCTGACTTTTTGTTTCACAAACAATATGTTTGTCACATTTATATTGAAGGGAAAGCCTTTATTGTCCATTCCTTAAAGATCTTAGTTTTCTTCGGAAATAAAATAATGATATACTACAACCCTCAATAGGCTATATACAGTCTATTATGAAAATAAATGATGATTGTTTTCGAACATTTTATATATATATATATTGGTGCACTACATAGTCAGACTGGGGTTGTACTAGTTGAGAGCAGTACATGTGTAGTAGTAATATGTGGGGTAGCTAATAGCTAGTGGGACATTGGAGCAAAAGTTAATATTAGGGGTTGTGAAGGGGGTGGTTGCGGGCAGACATATATCGGCCCAGACCTCTGCAGTCACACGCTGCCCTCACTTGGGACCAGGCTGCACTTCCAGGGGAATTCATAAAGCAAGAGGCTCTATCGAATTCCACCGATTCTCTCTAGGAGATGACGAATATGAGATACCATCAAATGTATACATATATATGTCTGAAGTAATCCTTCATTTATTTTCTACATGGCTCGTACATAATAGTACATTTCTTGATTTTATATTTTCGTTAGACTATACAATAATCATGTTTCAGAGTTTTTCCTAATTAACAAAACTAATAAATCAAAATAAACTAATAAAAGGACAAGTCCGTCTCTGACTTCCCTCATGCACGCACTAGTGATCTCAACTCAGTACTTATTATAACTGAAAACAAAAGGTACTAATTACTCTCTCGAAAAGTACTTGTATTTTGTTTCGGGTTCGGCCTTTTATGAACCCTAAATTGTACTCATATGATTTTCAATCCAAGTACCTCCGCCGCTAAATATCTCAAGCCCAAGCACCATTTTTATTTACCTGATTATCGTGAATAAGCTTTAACAGCAGGAGAAATAGAGAATAGTTAGTTAGATGAGACCATGAGCGTATCATGCGAGACAGGCTTATAGCAGATTTCACTGAAGGAAATCAAAATTTTATATATATATATATATATATATATATATATATATATATATATATATATTTGTCTGTTAACGCTGTAGCGTTCGTAATTTTTTTTATCGTTACCATACTCGACATTTAATAATTTTATGTAAAAAGAGAAGATTAATTTCGTTAATGGCAGAAATCGTACCAGGAGGGGGGGGGGTTTAGAGTGGGGATTTCGAAAATTTGAAATATCTCTGTTACTGCAAGTAGGATAAAAAAGTTGTCACTACTGCTCATGTCTATATGAACCTCTTTTTTCTAAGCTTAAATACCATATTCTATTGAAGAGACCTTTATTATGTGAGGCACATGAAAATTCGTTGAGTGTTGACGTCATCGATTAAAATTTTATGTTTCAACTTAGAAATGATCAATATTGTACTCGATATTTATTACCTTTTGTTGTCAACTTGATCATATTTGCTTTTGGTTGAATCTGGACCTGGGATAGCGAGGGTTTAAAAATATGCGAAAATCCCAAATATATCCCTTATTATGAGTCGGGTCATTAAATGTCATAGAACCAAGAATCTTGTTAAACTATTGATGCTCCACAATTATTTGTTAGTAACTTGAATACTAATCGTGGTATTCGTGCTTCCCTGTCTTCTGCCCTCAGTACTCCCCCTCCCCCTTCTAATCCTCGGATTTTTTTATATAGAATACCTATATAAAATCCGATAATACACGTGGTGAGTTAAGGTATACTAGACCAGCACTTGGGAAATCTACTTAGTTTAAGCAACACCTGCGTGAAGGACGTTTTTTGTATTAGTAAATGGCGTGAGTGTGTGATGTGAGCATCCTTTGAATCGTTTCAAAATAATAATTTCCCAACTGGCCATTACTCCTTTATTGCCCGAGTCCCACAACTTTATATTAGTCTATCAGAGCGGCCACTACTTTATATTAATGCTTCCGGAGTTTTCAATTTTATTTTTTTGAATGGGGCGATCTGTAATAAAGGCGGGAGTTGCAGAGGACATTGAGGGACGGGCTGGGACGGCCCTACAAGCTTTATGTCCCCATGAAATGTATTTGTGCCCCCCCCACCCCCCTGAATACAACAAATATATGTCTTTATACATAAAATTGGAATTCTCTCTGCTTCCTCAATTTATCTTCCTCGAATATATTGATGCATCTTCTAGCCTTCAGGGAAATATACTGCTCGGCTCTAGGATCTAGGATAATATTAAAGAATACATTTGTATTATTTCAAACACTATTTTATTTTTACGGATTGATCTCTCCCTCTTTTATATGGATGAGAAGGTGTTTGTCTGATGAAACAAGAATACATTGTGACACCGAGGCCACAAATAGATCAAGGAAGGAGTTGAGTAAAATAAAATTGTGCTTATAAAAACATATTCTACATTGTGCAATAAAAGAATTATATTCCCACAATTAGCCAACTAGAGTTTGAATATGGAAGACGGCGATGATTTTTTTCTTCTTTTTTTTCTCCTCATAGTAACCCTATGAGGAGTTACTTATTTTTAATACATGTTCCATTGCCACATGGCATATTACATGTATAATTATGTTTAAATACATTTTTATTTTACAATATATACACGTTAATCTACCATATAATCAAATATAATAATAAAATAAAATAATAAAATAAGTGAGATAATTACAAATAAAATTAATAAATGAAATGAAAAAAAAATAATAATAACAGAAAAAAAACAAATCAATTAAAGTTAAACTCAACCGATGTTTAATTTGTGAGTGTATATAAGGAAAATTGAAAAGTAAATTGAATTTTAATTCCATTTCCACACAATCAACTTTATATTCTAATATATTTTTGCTACATCCATATCTATACTTTTGATAAACTTTATAAGTTCTTTATTATATTTATTAAATATAATATGAAGTGGTTCTCGCCAATTACTTCCTTTTAAAATTATGTTCATTAGTAAATTTGATCTATTTTGATTAAATGTTGAATAGTCATAAAGTATATGTAAAATCGTTTGTGTTATCTGTGAGTCTCAAGTACATTTGTCATTGTCTTGAATTTTAAGTCTTGTTAAATAATGTCCTGTCTGTCCATGTTCCATTAGAAAATTGTGTTCATTTGTGATGGTGACTCTTAATTGAGTTGTAGATGTTGTGAGTTATATTCGATATTTATTGATGTAAGCTGTAAGATTTGTTACATTTCCTCCATTCTCTGTTCCACTTATGTATTGAAAATGGCATTGATGAAGCTACGGTTAGCCATGAGAGTTAAGGCGTTGCTCCTTCAAACAGAACCGTTTCATTCAACACTAAACATTGTATCACTTTTTATGAGAGTCGGATAGAAACAATCTTGTTACATTATTTATGCTCTACAATTTTGGTACGAAACATTTTTTAATTAAATATTGAGTGAGTTATTCGTGCTTCCTTCTTTCCACCCTTGAATAAATATCTAATATTACTGAAATGGTAAGCGAGTTGTTAATCTTAAAGGGAAATCTGCTTAGCTTGGGCAGCCCATGCGTGAAGGATGATTTCAGTTATCAGTCTTCTGTAAAAAGTCACTCAACTGAGCTATTGAACTTCTTATGACCAGTTTAAATTTGAAATCATGTTTACGTAGGCTTCTTATTAAAGGAAAATGGAGTATTTAGATGTTGTCAGAGGAGTGCCTTTATTTGGCAAGCGATAATCCTGCTTAGTTAAGGCGGCAGAATGACTTATTGAACAGTAATAGAATGGAACAGTATGGCACGCAGCGGGTCCATAACTATTATATATTTCTAACGAGCTGCTATGATGATCTCATCTCAACATCTTTTCTCCATTTCTCCACTAGTACAAACCTTATTTAAACAGAATACGAAATAATAGCTGGATATAAGGTAGTTTAGTCGTTCAGTAAGTCATAGTAAAAGTCATGCAATTAGAACTACGCTTTAACTAAAAACTGACTTATAAAATATGCAATTATTCTTTATGACTAATAGTAACCATATTTAAGTAATAATCAGATGATCATTGCCAAATTTGATATGAGTAAAAAGTCCGTCACGCAGGGGCTGCGTAAACTAAGCAGATTTCCCACGTGAAGTTATACAGTAGAGAAATCTCCATAGGAGAGCCGGTGACGGCAAAGGGCCGAACTAGCTTTTCGCGGGAAATTCAAAAATCCGTTATGTACCCAAATTTCATAAAAATGAAAATATCTCACTTAATAATCAAGATAGGGAATAAATGTAACAATATTTATAGTAAATTTAATTTGCAATAAGATTGATTCTGTACAATTTTTCGAACCGGCGTATAGTAACGGAGATATTTCGAATTTTCGAAAATCCTCCCCTCTAAACCCCCCCTCCCACTGGTCCGATTTCAGCCGTTAACGAACTTGATCTTTCTTTTTACATAAAACGACTAAATATCGAGTTTGGTAACGATCAAACAAAAATTGCGACCGCTAGAGCGGTAACAGACAAATATATATCTATATATATATAAAATTGTAACCTCTGTCTGTACATTGATTTTTTTCGCGAAATTTCACGATAACTTTTCGTTTCACATGTCATAGACAACATAACTGCATTTTGTTTCTTTGGTGTCTGTTTGTTTGTTTATTTGTTTGTTTGTTTGTTTGTTTATTTGTTTGTTTGTTTGTTACCTTTTCACGCATAAACGGCTGAACCGAATTTTATGAAACTTGGTATGTATATTACTGCTAGCCCAACTTAGACTTTAGGCTATATTAATATTCTCTAAGACAAACAGGAGTGGGGGTTATAAGGAAGGCCTGAAATTAAAAATAGCGATATTACGTTTCCTATTGCTTTTTCAGCAAATATGCACATAACAAAAGTTGTTTATTTTGTAATTTAGAGTAACTTTTATTATATGCACTTTTGCCGTATACGGAAGTTTAAATGCGTTATACGTTAAAAACTATAGCGGGAGTCCACAATTTTATTTGGCACAAAAGACTCATCCGAACTAAACCAAACTCGGTATGTGAATTAATACTAACGCCTTCCTTATAATAAGCCATACTAAGATTTCTAGGGACGGGCAGGAGTGGGGGTTATAAGGGAGGCCTGAAATTAAAAATAGCGATATTTCGTTTCCTATTGCTTTTTCAGCAAATATGCACATAACAAAAGTTGTTTATTTTGTTATTTAAAGTAACTTTAGCTATATGATCTTTTGCCATATACGGAAGCATAAATGAGTTATACGCTAAAAACTATAGCGGGAGTCCACGATTTTATTTGGGACAAAAGACTCAACCGAACTAAACCAAACTCGCTATGTGAATTAACTCTAACGATTTCCTTATAATAAGCCATACAAACATTTCTAGGGACGGGCAGGAGTGGGGGTTATAAGGGAGGCCTGAAATTAAAAATAGAGATATTTCGTTTCCTATTGCTTTTTCAGCAAATATGCACATAACAAAAGTTGTTTATTTTGTTATTAAGAGAAACTTTTGTTATATAAACTTTTGCCGTATACGGAAGCATAAATGAGTTATACGCTATAAACTAAAGCGGAAGTGAACAATTTTATTTGTAACTAAAGACTCAACCGGATTAAACCAAACTTGGTATGTGAATTAGTACTAACGCCTTCATTATAATAAGCTATACTAACATTTCTAGGGATGGGCAGGAGTGGGGGTTATAAGGAAGGCCTGAAATTAATAATAGTGATATTTCGTTTCCTATTGCATTTTCGGCAAATATGCACATAACAAAAGTTGTTTATTTTGTTATTTAGAGAAACTTTTTTTTTTATATACACTATCATCGTATACCGAAGTATAAAGGCGTTATACGCTAAACATTATAGCGGGAGACAACAATTTTATTTGGCACAAAAGACTCTACCGAACTAAATAAAACACTCAGTATGTGTATTAGCACTAACCCCTTCCTTATAATAAGCCATACTAACATTTCTAGGGACGGAATTTAATAAGGGAGGCCTGAAATTAATAATAATGATTTCCTATTGGGGTTTCGGCAAATATGCACATAACAAAAGTGGTTTATTTTGTTATTTAGAGAAATTTCCTCAACACTTCTTTTCAATATGGTACCTCACCTGAAAAAATTAATTCAAATGTATGTCAATATTTTCTCCTTAATAATTCAAATCTATGCATAATGCACAGGAGACGGGAAATATGGCAATATGCAGGACAGTGAAGTCTTACATAAAAAAATAATTTTATTATTAACAAATGCCAACAAAGGGGAATTAACCTTAAACACTGGAACGGGTAAATGTGAAAATATTGTGCAAAGTAAAGCCTTGCCAAAAATATACCATCACCATTCAGCCTCAAATGAATTCCCGAGCGAAGCCGGGTATCTGAGCTAGTATATATATATATATATATATATATATATATATATATATATATATATATATATATATATAGACTGTTTTGAACGGACCTCATTTTCGTCATCTGCTGGGTAGGATCGCTGGACATTTGTAGAAAAATTTCGAAAATCGCATCATGAGTAGAACCTCAATAGCTGATTTCCCTTAAGGGAAATCTGCTAAAATGTACCCGATGAATGAATAATAAAAATGCATGTGTTCATGTTAATATTCGATATAGAGAAATCATGTATAAAACAACATTTGTAAAGAAGTACATTCGCAACAAGAGTTTTCGAACCTGTGGTTTTAGCCATTAATGATCTTTGATGATACATGGAATGTTTAAATGTCCAGTTTTGCAACGATCCAATCGTGACCACTTCAGCGATAATAGATAAATATTACATGTTATATGTATAGATTAGAACGAATCAAATTTTTGTCACAGCCTGGTGTGGATCGATGTACATTTGAAGAAATATTTCGGAAATCTCATCACGAGTACAACCACAATATTTTTAATTTGATATATACGCGTTAGGTAGGATTTTATTTCTTTATTCGAAAGGTTTGATTTGAAGTACGTCACACACGTTACTAAACCGTTTTATTCAACACTAAAGATGATTCGTCAATGGCTGAAATTGGACAAGGAGAAGGGGGGAGGTTTAGTGAGAGGGGAAATTCCAAAATTTAAAATATCTTTGATAGCAAAAGTCGGATTGAAAAATGTTATGGAAAAAATCTTGTTTAACTATTGATGTTCTATAATTGTTGATCTAAACATTTTTTCTTGCCCCAAATATTAAGTCAGTTATCTGTACTTTCTTGATTCATCCTTCAGTTAAGCCCCCTTTCTTCACATTATTTAGAAATAGAGAATTTTTGGCGAGATGAGATGACTATTGTGTAATAAGTGCAGGCGGTAAGTATGCTCAACTACGGCGGTAGCGGGAGTTAGGAGTTGTGTGTATAAGGTAGCCACTGATCCTGGAAGTAGCCGCTGGAATGGATTCCTGGAGAGCATTGCCCTGCTACTGGATAAGGCGAGAACAGCCATAGCAGGCAATCCTGTCAACTGCTAAAAACTAATCTACAATTACCGCCGGCATGTAAGGCTCCAGCATAAATCTCAACAAGGATTCCTGCGCTTTATCGCTGCAGTTGAGCAGTGGTAGAGTGCTCCAAGATAAGGGCCCACCTTATTTTTAAGCAGGCCATAACGGTTAGGACATGCACTCTTCTGCTTTCTTTATCTGATCCTGATATTCTTCAAACCAACTCTCATCTTCCCGGAACAAGTGCTCTCTTATTGAATTTGTTCCCAATAACAACTACCACGCAGGGTTACGCAACCCACATTTATAAATAAACATCCCACAGCACAATTGGGGGTTTACCGAAAACTGAACTTAAGAAAGTGCAAAACAAATCCCTTAATATCTGAACTACCAAAAAATATATAGAACAGGTAGGGCAACCTTTACATGTTGCGGGACAAACTATAGTGTCAAATACGTACGTAAACTTTAAAAGCAGTGAATTTTAAAGTAGTGTTCAATATTTTTAACGGTAGATATCAGACATAGAATTATAACGACAATGTAATTATAATTCAATTTATTAAAATAACAAAATGAAATGAATAAAATAGGTACAACATTATTAGGTAAAATTTGGAATTATTACAAACAACGAAAGTTAAATAGCGACTCCGAAACCAATGAGACACTCGAGCTTGAATTTGGGAAACTAATCCATCGATGTTTGGATTAATTTCACTGATACGAAGACGAAAAGAATTTTCCAAATTACCGTTAGTCAGCCTAGTAAGATTTTTAGATTTATTAACTTTCATCAATGAAAAGAACTGTTCACATTTCTAAGTACTGTCAAATGCACAAATCTCTCCTCATCTTCCTCATTTGGAGTAAGTAGTGTAATATTTTTCTTTAATTGGGTTTTTGAAAAATGTCTCGTGGGCCGGATCAAACCTTACCGCGGCCGGAGGTTGCCCACATGTGGTATAGAACAACCATTGGAGAGCATCAATAGTTTAACAAGTAATGACTGAGAAATTTGCATGTTGGACATCTTGTTCTGTTGAAAACTATATTTGCTCTGCTAAAAAAATGACGTGACCACCAAAGGAATTCCTTGCACACCTATTTAATTAAATAAGCAAAATGCTTGGTCTGGCATAATTTAAAGTTATTTAAATTGAAAGCGATATATGTATGATATCTGCGTTCCAACATACAATGAGCAAGAAATGTCATGGAACATAATTTACGTATAAACAAACATGGACATATATTCTACGATTTTTTTAGACAACTAGTTAAAGGTATTGGTCTGTAACTAGTAGCTTGATTTTTGTAATTTCCAAGTTTTCCAACTGATATGGCTATTGCTTCGTTCCAGGAGTAAGGATGACAACCGCCTATAAAAACCTCATTAACAAGGTTAAGAAGGATCGGTTAAGCACTTTCAAGTAGATTTTGTATGTTATGATGTCCAGTTGAGGTGCGGTCATTGTAAAGGAAGATATTGCATTTTGGAGTTGCTATGAACTAAACGGATCGTTCAGTGAATGGTCTTGACTTGCAGGAATTTGTACATGAATGGTTTCTGTTTGCAATCTAACAATTTGTTTGGGTAGTTCTTAATATTTATACTATACTTCTATTTGCGATAGGAAGGTAGTCAGCAACACCATTACCAGATTCTATTAGTGAGACGAGGTTATGTTTGATTTGATTAATTTTTGTTAAAATATTCTTTGCTGAAGAATTTTGCTCGATGTATGATACATATTCTACCCAACAATTTCTTTTAGATTACTTAATAACACACTGTAGTTTTGCTTTTATATTCCAGGAGGGTTGAAGGATTTCGCTGTATTTTCTACTGCTATGTGTTCATCATTCCACCAAGGCACAGGACGTTTTTTGTAGTAAATCGGTCTTTGGACTACTTATCTCAGCTACTTCCCTTACTGAAAAGGTTAACTCATTTATTGTTTGTTGGTTAGAAGATTGTCTTCAATATAACTCATATAAGAGCTCCGTTTAGATTTTGTCGTATTGTATCTAGGTATGGTGGAAAAAGGATCATGAGAACTGTTAGCTTGTAAATAGGAAATATAGGAAGTGAATATAAGAAAGTGGCCACTTGCATATTGACTGGTTTTCGTTTAAGATCCTGATCAAAAGTGGGCTGAAGGCACCTTGCTCAATCCACATTTTTTCTCCCTTCTATACTTTTTAGTCTTGTTCTTTCCAGCTCCTGCTGGAAGCCCATGTGTCATGAAGAATCGAACCGTATAACGGGATATGCAGGAGCTGAGGTTTGATGTTCAGCCAGGCGAATGTTACTACAACCACGCAAAAAGCAGAGTCTTTGGAAGGCTGTCGGATCGTAAGCCTATTTCCTTGCCGGGAGGGTTGCTGGAGGGTTGCTAGGGGGAGGCTTTGGAGATGACGAGGGTGGCCGGAAATGCAATAAACAATCACTAGGGCCTGGTCGCTAACCGGAAGTTGATGGATATCCTTCTTCCCCACTGTGCTCCGATTCACAATTACTCCGTGCTCCGAATGGGCCAATGGTTATCCTTGCTGTTCCTACTTACATTCCCCTCCCGTATGGCATCACCAATTTTCACTTTGCCACCCTGCCACGTCTGTTCCCTTCGGGAAATGCGGGGGGTGCGTGCCAGTTTTCCTCTATGTACGAGAGTGTCCTCCCTCCAGACCAGCGGTGGCGATGGATGACCATTAGATTATTTTTGGCTTTAGTCATCCAGTATGGCCACAGTGAGATCAATTGGGTTTTTTGTCTCAGACATTTTGAAACGTCTAATATATTATATTCATAGAAAATGTTCCAACGCACCTTGAATTCCCCGATAGACACAAAATTTAATTCCAAAAACATTTAATTAAGTATTATTAACAGCTATATACAAATTGGTTTGTTATACAAAATGTGAAATCGTATAAAATGCTGCAAACTACACTATTTGTAGCAGTTTCATTGAAATCGTTGAAGGTTTTATTTTCCAGCAAATGGCCTAGAAAATAACAGTCCATCACGCAGGGGCTGCGTAAACTAAGCAGATTACTCACGGACTGGATGGCTCACTACTATTCTCCATTTATTAGAAAAATAAGTAAATATTTGGTATTTAAGCTTTTAATGAGACATTTCATGGTATATTGGTTTATTGTCTACGTGCGATGTCTCAAAGAAGGGACCCCCCCCCACCATTTACTTAATACTGTAATTTAATAAATGCAAATATCTCGGTTCATAATCAAATTAGAGAAAACGGTTACATCAAATTGGTTATGACATATTTAAAATCAATTTCAGAGTAACCTAATAGTAATATTTTGAATTTTAGAATTCCCTTACCCTTCTAACTCCCCCCCCTCCTCCAGACCGATTACAGCCATTATAGAACTTGATCTTTAATTTCACATTACATTACATTTTGGTCACTCCTATGTACGTTCGATGAACATTTGAGGACACTTAGCGTTTGTAAAAATGTTATCTAAAATCGCGCCATGAGTACAACCTCTTATAGCTGATTTCCCTTTAAAGAAATCCATTAATATGTAAAAACCCTATGAATCATTTTTGTTTTAAGAATATATAGTTCCTATCCTGGAATATATACCTAGTTATAAAAAGTTTCTGGTAAGATCAAGATAATTCTTGTAAAACATATTTCAATCCAAATCTCAATAGCAGAGATATTTCGATTTTGTAATCTCACTTTTCTGGACCCTCCCCTCCCCCCAATTACTATTATAATTTCAAATCTTGTTTTCGCAAGTTTATTTTTCAAGGAGGTACCGAATATATTATATGAGATGCCGTCATAGGAAATGATTCAGATTTGAGCTGTATTTTCCAATTTACCCTGATCCTATTTTGATTTGTTTCTGTGCGTTGTCGGTATGGATGCAACCGCTAACTCCAAAACGACGAGATTTTAAATTTTCAAATTTCATATTCATGACTGTTGTTCCATTAAGTAGTACATCTTCCATTTTAGCAGATTTTCATTAAGGGAAATGAACTATTGAGGTTGTACTAGACTCGATTTTAGAAAAGTTCTCTCAAATGAACATCTATCCTAACTAGGAAATGTCGAAAATGAGGTTCCTTCAAAATAAAAGAGAGGATCCAAAATAAATATTTGCTACCTGTTATAGATAAAGAAGACTTCTATATGATCGTTTTTAAAGAGTTAACCCTAGATTCAGGTTAGATACCCGCATGGGAAATAACGATTTATTTAGCAAAGAATTCATTAAATAAAATCTTTAGTTCCACCCTGACTAGAAAAGGGTGGTTATCTGTAAATAAACCATCCTAGTTAGCCGTAGTGGAAAAAAGTGTTTGTTAATGAATAACAATAATATATTTTAAAAAGTCTATAATATATGTTCCTTGACATTTTTGCCCAGAAAAATCAACCTAAAAAGCGTATATCTATATACATGTTGTAAATGTATTGGAGGAATAAATTGTGATTATTTAATTTGATATGGGAAAAAGAAGTAACGTGGCACCAACACCTTTCTGCATTTTTCAAAATATTGGATTCACGTTTCATTTCTATTTGTTATTGGACAAATATATACAAACATTTTTGTTGGGTTTAGTTTAGTTTAATTTTAGTTCTTTATTTGAAGACTTATTTATAGCACCTATTTTAGAAAGCCAAATGTTCAATGTAGTGCTGAGAAATTAATACTCTTGATAATTATGAATTATAGAAAAATAAGGGACTAGTTTTAAAAACGGCGTTGCTTGGGTTGTAAATAGGCTTCGGTGGGCGAAGTGAAAACTGCTTTTACAATGGATTTAATTTAATAATATTTTTAAAATGTTGGAGATTGCTGAGTGTGTAGCTAAAAACTAAAGAAGAATCTTCAAGGAAGACGTTAGCTGGAAGGAAAGTTCCCCGGGAAAGTAAGGTTGGGGGAGTTGGCTTGGTTTCATTACGGAATCCTTGTTCAGCGAAATATAGCCGCTCATAGTCAGCTGATTTGCCAGCTTGTTAATTAGTTAGCGCAACTAGGTCGGCCAGCGGCTTGCTTATATAGGTCTAGGTACGTCTCCAGATCTAGCTCGCTCAATAGCATCGCAATTATAGGCTGGCCATGAGTGTGTGTGTGTGTGTGTGTGGGGGGGGGCGGTGCCTCAGTAGTGAATGGATTGAGTTACTAAACTAGAGTTTCAGAACGTTTCAGAAAAACGTTAAAGGATCAGGTGAGTGAGAGAATGACATATGAATTGTTGAATCCGGACAGACTGCGAAAGACAATCTGCAAAAGACTGTAAAAGGAAGTAATGCTATTGAATGAGAGGGTGTTAGTGGAATTCGTATTCTGTTGGACTCAAAGAAATATAATTCGATCGAGGCAGATAGCAGTAATAATAACAAATAAAGGATATAACAAAATAAACAGTTGCCGGGCGTGGGAGTGTATAGTTTGAGCCCAAAGTTATACGGCCGCGTGTGGCTAGTGTCTTAGATGTGGGTGAGAGGTATCTACGACGTCGCTTCAGTGATTGGTGAATGCAAGTACCTCTATGCTGGAGCCTCGCTGGCGCCTCATATCTCTTTGGTGACTGATTCGTAGCAGGGGAGGTAACACTACGGCTATATCCGCCTCCACAATGTGAAGCTAAAATAGTGAGAAATTTGGTACTTTGGAGTGGCGAAGCGGCTGAAGATCGCTAGCTGAATATCTCTACAATATACTCCATGGAAGGCGTGTAAAACCTGCCTTGCTATTGGGAGCTGTGAGTGGCAACTCCTGACCAGTGGCGGCTCGTAGTTAAAATTAGTGGGGGTGCTGCTCCAGAAAATCCAGCAAGGCAGGGTCGGTACTGTGGGAACAACAGTGCTCTCTCTCCCTTGTGGAGCTTCCTGTGTGCGAAGGCGCACAGCATCCAGATACCTCGCCGCTAGAACGGTGAAGCACACTTCCATACAATGATTTTTGTATCTTTTTCCATAAACTGGGGGATGGTTACTGCATTAAGCTTAAGGATTATATATTATACAAGTATAAAGAAAGAATCAAAAGAAAACAGGCTCATTATTTTAAATGTTAGATAATATCAAGTGGATATTAGGGGTGCTGCAGTTCCACAGTGCATATAGGCGAGCCGCCACTACTCCTGGCAATAACTCGGTTTTTCCCGCCGGAAAACCTAGGAAATCCTCAGATGTCTGACTGGTAGCGGGTTTTCCAGGAGGAGATTCAAGTTTAATAACTATGAGAACCGCTACAAAATTGATTCAGGTTCAGGCAAGGAGGTTGCAAGGAGGTCTTGGGGTCAATAGATTGTAAATCGTTCCAACTGATCCTTTGAACAACTCTATGGCATGCTATGAGCAGGAAATAGTCTCTCTGGCGTCGGATTTTAGGACCATATGGCAAAATATTCTGTAGATCTTTGGAATGTACTGCTGTGGATTTGGTTTGAGATTTTCTTGGTCTTGCAAAGTTCTAGAGTTAACTGATGTCAAGCCTAGACCCTCTAGGACATTATAAAGCTGCGTCATTACAACTGTTCCTAAATACTACAAGTGGATTACTACATCTTACCCCGACGACGCGAACAACTAAACTATTGTAACTGAATTCAATTATGTTCCATACAAAATAAAAGAGTTCAAAACATTATTTCAATTGTTCAACTACACAGTTATTTGATTTAATAATGTAGGCTAAATTGCATATTCCGCCGAGGTGCAGCTTGTAAAGAACAGCCATTGTGCCCAGAGACCATAGAACTAAGCCAGCCTTCTCTCAGGGCAATATCTACTCCAAGGCTGAGCTAGCGACAGATAAAGGCACCACCTGAGCCATTCAAGGGGGGGCGAGGGATGAGAGTGAGAGGAAGAGCTTGAGAGAGAAAGAAGTTGAGAGAGAGAGAGAGAGAGAGAGAGAGAGAGAGAGAGAGAGAGAGAGAGAGAGAGAGAGTGAGTGAGAGAGAGAGGCCTGGATATCGGACTCTAGAAATTGATTCTTATTGTAATAACCCCCCTCGGCGTTCCTTGGGCAAACCCCCCCAGCGGATTCTATTACCAGCAGAGAGGTGGGGGGAGGGGGGTTTAGATAAAAACAGGGTTTAAATTTGTTTTCCTTCCTCCCTCGCTGTTGGAATTTTAAAACGCAGCCTTAGGACAAGCATAGCAGCCCTTAGATATGTCAGGTACTGCCTACTATCTTTAAATCTCATAACTAACGCATACAATTTAATGTGTAATTACTCTCACAAATATTGATGAGATGATTTTTTAAATATGAGTTGATTTTTTAGCCTCTATAGTTAGTACAATGTTATTACTTCCAGCACTGAAAAGGATTTTTGTAGCCGTTAAAGATTCAGTACAATTGCTAGAACACAGACTCAGTTGTTAGCTGTTCCCGACTAGTCCCCTTTGCTAGCAATTGATGTTAATATCAGCAGTTTTCATCGAGGCAAATCATCCTTTGAAGCGGTACTCTTGTCGTCATTTTCGAAACTGTTCTTCAATGTAAATCAATTCAAAGTAGAACCTGGACAAGGTTAAATAAAATCTCTAAACATCATCGTCATTATAAGAAATATTAGGTCAAGAATATTTTAAAAATACAACATCTTAATCTCACTTATTAAACCTAGAGTCGTGGGTTCTATCCTCACCTGGGCAATAGGAATTTATTTAGTGACGAAATCATTAATAAAATCCTTAGTCTCACCCTGGCTGGAAAAGGGTGGTAACCTGTAGATGACCCGTCCCAATTACCTCAATAACAAAAAGTGGACGTGAATTAATAACATTAAACAATATCCTACATTTTTTATGCCATTCGTATTTCTCAACCTATACAATCAAGGTAGTTTCCATCCTTAAGCAAAACCCTAATTTTTATCTCACAATGACAATAATCCAATGTATCCACGGAAAATTCTATTTTAGTCTTAAATAAACGTATTTTTGTCCGACCTTCACTATAGAGCCCAATTAATGGCACTAAGTAAAGTAAGTATTGTGACCAGAAACATTTTGGTTTTCAGATTTCAAGGCAGTTATCCGTTTTGGGCACTCCCTGAGCCCATGTTGACTAGTCTGAGCGAAACGTTTGTACCAGTGTATGTATCTCGCATAAATCGAAAATGGCTAGTTATTGAATGCCGAAATTTCATTTTGGGATTTGTGTAACTAAAGCTCGACTAAAGAGGTGAAATTAAAAAAAAAATATATATCATAATTCGTCAAACGTCAAAAAAATCACGAAAGCTTCAATGATTAGATAGACAGATTATCTTGTATGACGATCCGATCGATTGGAGCAGAGATATCACTTTCAAATGAAATAATATTAAATGAAATACAACCATTTTGGTTACTTAATTCAATGGGACTAGAATGTGCTCGCATCACATTTTTTTAATCTTTGAATTATTTACTACGGTATTTTTAGCAGATTCCCCTTAAGGGAAATCAGCTATTGGCGCGATTTTCAAAAATTTTCTTCGAATGCCCATCCTCTAGCGGTCGCAATTTTTGTTTGATCGTTACCAAACTTGAAATTTAATCGTTTTATGCAAAAAGAAAGATCAAGTTCGTTAATGGCTCGAAATATCTCCGTTATTATGCGTCGGATCGAAAATTGTATAGAATCAATCTTATTACAAATTAAATTTACTATAAATATTGTTTATTCTGTATCTTGAATATTAACCGAGATTTTTGCATTTGTATTGTGTGGTCGGCAGGAGTCGGCTATGTTCGAGACTTTCCACCGAGAGCTAATGCGGCCGTTTCCATAACTATTCGTCCCTCGTGAATAGGTTTAGAGATACCTTACTACTACTGTTATTATTAGGCATATTTCTCTATTGTAAAACTTCACGTGGGAAATCTGCTTAGTTTACGCAGCCCCTGAGTGACGGACTTTTTTTATTTCATTAATTGGAATGAGATTATTATGTATCACTTTCAATTGAAATAATTGTAAATTAAAAGACTCGAAGCATTCCGTTTATTTAATTAAATAGTGATACAAGACATTCCTG
Organism: Riptortus pedestris; assembly: GCA_019009955.1. Taxonomy (NCBI): domain Eukaryota; kingdom Metazoa; phylum Arthropoda; class Insecta; order Hemiptera; family Alydidae; genus Riptortus; species Riptortus pedestris. The sequence continues at coordinate 2,798,557 of CM032230.1, read as the reverse complement.
TGGAGGAAAGTTCAGAATTTAGCAGATCAAATATAGTTTTCTACAGATCTTAACTACTTGTTTACGTTTTTTAATGACGCTTTTAATTCTGATATTATTTTTTGAATTATTTATTTCATCTAAACCATATTCGATTTTAACAGTTTCATACAACATAGAAAATATTATTCGTTAATGACGGAAATTGGACCATAAATACGGGGAGTTTAGAAGGAGGAGAAATTCCAAAATTCGAAATATCTCCGTTACTATAAGTTGAATCAAAAAATTATATAGACCCAATCTTATTGCAAATAAAATATTCTATAAATATTGCTATATACATTTATTCTTTATCTTGTGCTTTCAGTAAACCCCCACTTCTACTCATGTAACATAAACAATATTCTGTTATATAATAAACCACATTGTTCAAAGCCTAGATACCATAAGTTGTTTTCAAGAGACCTTTATTACACGAGATAAATTGAAATATGTTATCGTGACCGCCCCCCCCCCCTTCCTTCTTAAGTTCTTGGACTACTAAAATTTGATTGATTCAGATAAAAATTATTCTGATCCATTACAAATTACAGTACTAGATATAGTAAATAGTTTTCTATAATATTAATATGTTATATTCTGATATATTTCGGTAATTGTTTTTCTTTCCTGTAGTAAGTTGGCACATCTCTTTGTTTACGTTCCAGGTGCTTCCCGTCTTGGGGTTTCCTATTATCGTTTGTATTTATTCACTTAATATTCGCGGTGGTGTTTTTTTACCAGTATGTAGATATTAATTGTTAATCGTCAAGAGGGAAATCTGCTTAGTTTACGCAGCCCCTGCGTGACGGACCTTTTTTATTAGTGGATACTTTAATGGAACAAACGCCACAGCTGGCCTTAAATTAATATAGGGAAGAGAAAGACGGATAGGAAGAAAAGAGATGTTTTTATTTGACTACAGATTTCGTCAGATGAGTGGCATCTTTCGGTATTTAGTAAAATACAGGACTCCAGAACTACATGTTCTGACTGGAGGAGTAATAAGGTAGCTAACAAAGCCCTGTTGATCACAGGAAAATAAACATTTAATGCAGGTAGACTACATCTTTCTTAAAATCCATCACTTAACTTTATATTAAATTAATATTATCAACAAAATTCATATAATTGGGTTTATTACTGAAACAAACATTGTATTCTTATGAGGTAGCCAAAACTTCAAAATGCTCTAGGAACTACAATATATGTACCTAAATTAATTTATTCGTAGTTGATGGGCGTTTGAAGAGAGCTTCCCGTAATCAATGGAATTTCATATTAATTGTGCTTAAGATGAAGAGAAGTGAGCGTAGGTGCCCGGCTAGCTCAGTCGGTAGAGCATGAGACTCTTAATCTCAGGGTCGTGGGTTCGAGCCCCACGTTGGGCGGTATCTTTTTATATTAATTATTATTATTGTATGCAATTTTTAATTGGGCTCGTTTAGTTGTTCTCTATTGGCATCGATTATTATAGATTTAACAGTGCATTTGGTCTGCAACGAATTCAAACTTGCTCTTGATCACCAGCTGAAACAATGCCTCATAACTCATTTGCCTACGTTCAGCAGTAAAATTTAATTACCTATACTCATTTGATTTTACGCTCTTTGAATATAATCACTCAATTATTTCGACTTGCTTCGATCTTTTAGTGCACTTGAAACCAGTGTCAGAAGTGTTAAAGTCCGTAAGACGGTTGCTTGCTTAGCTTTTAGCAGTTTTTCCTATTGATCTTGTACTCATGACGCTATTTTCGAAGAAATATCCTCCAATGTCCCATCGATCATATCTAGGTGAAAATTCAAAATTACATACACACTTGTTAGTGATCTGGTGGTCGCAATTTTTGTTTGATAGTTACGAAGCTCGATATTTAAACATATGCGAAAGTAAAGATCATGTTCGTTAACTGAAAAATCTCTGGCTACTGAAATCGTGCTAGTAGGACGGAGGAGGGGATTTAGCTGGGGAAGGGGACTTCGAAAATTCAAAGCATCATATAATACGTCGGATCGAGAAATTATATAGAACTAATCTTATTGCCAATTTAATATCCTCTAAACTCCTGACAAACTTTTTTCCCATGTACTTCATCATAAGGCGATACTTCTTTTCTTCGATTCATAGTCCACTGTCAATTTTCCGAATCTCGGAAGCTTACAGAAATAACACATTGACAATTAACTGAATTCAGACATCATACTGAACGATAAGATCGGGCTGTAGTTCATTTATGTTTAATTACGAGTAATGCATAACACTTTGATGAGATAGAAGTGAAGGACATCAGATGGAGGTAGGATAAATAAATAGTTCGTCACGCAGGGGCTGCGTAAACGAAGCAGATTTCCCACGTGAAGTTTGACAATAGATAAATGTACATACCGGTAAAAAAACACCACCGCGAATATTAATCGAATAAACATAAACGATAATATGAAACCTCCTGACGGGAAGCGCCTGAAACATAAACAAACAGATGTGTTAACTTCCCGCAGGAAAGAAAAACAATTACTGAAATATATCAGAATATAACATATTAATATTATTGAAAACTATTTACAATATCTAGTACTGTAATTTGTAATGGACCAGAATAATTTTCATCTCAATCAATCAAATTTTAGTAGTCCAAGAACTTAAGAAGGTAACAAGTCACTATAACATATTTGCATGTATCTCCTACAATAAAGGTCTCTTGAAAACAATATTTGTATTTATGTTTCGAATAATGTTGTTTATTATAAAACAGTGTATTGTTTATGTAACACGAGTAGAAGTGGGGGTTTGCTGATGGCTGAAAATTGAAAAATGCAAATATCTTGGTTAATATTCAAGATAGGGAATAAATGTATATTACAGTATTTATAGTACATTTTTTTGCTATAAGATTGACTCTATACATTTTTTTAATAAGACGTAGAGTAAAGGAGATATTTCGAATTTTCAAAATCCTCCTCTTCTAACCCCCCCCCCCTCCCCCTGGTCCGAATTCAGCCGTTTACGAACTTATCTTTCTTTTTATATAAAACGGCTAAATATCGAGTTTACTAACGATTAAACAATAATTGCGACCGCTAGAGTGGTAACAGACAAATATATATGCAGTTTTGAACGGACCTCGTTTTCGTCATCTCCTAGTTAGGATCGAGGGACATTTGAAGAAACATTTCGAAAATTGCGTCATGAGTACGACCTCAATAGCTAATGCTAAAACTCACGCATTTGAAAGTTGCAGTTTCTATCTTGAAAGCTACTTCGCTGATGACAGTGCCACGGCTCAACCGAATAAATTGAAAACAGTATAGGATAGCATATGTGCGTTATTGTGAGTCAGATCGGAGCATTTTATATAAACAATCTTGTAGCAAATTTAATGATCTGTTAAGACAGATCTAGAAATGTTTTCATTAACATCATAAGCGGTATTTTAATTTTCAGCTTTCCGAAAACACCATCCCCTACTGACCCCATTTTCACTCAGAGCATCTGAGCCACTTAACATCTGCTTCAATTTCAAGTTGTCTTATCATCGCCTTCTTATTCTTATCCCAACACGAGGGAAATCTGCTAAGTTTACGCGTCTTCTGTATGACGCTCACTTGAGAATAATTCTCAATTATTGGCCCATTATACTTGAGTTGGGGTGCCATCGAAAGTTAGACCGCATATGGGCTGTGGATGGGGTTAAGGAGGGCGAACAGCTGATCGTGCCGGCTATTCTTGGCGGCAAGAACCAAGAGTATATTTATTTGGCGGGCTTTATTGGCGAGCTAAGTGGCTATTGTGCTGCTTGGTAAACAAACAGGCGGGCTCTTCCTCATTCCACCAAGCCATCACTATCCAATTCCCCGCTGTGCACCTTACCTCTGCCGGCAGACTTCCTCCTTCCAGCTCCATAGATTAAATATGTTTATACTGATAACACTATTTTTGGGTTGGTGAGAGACCACATAGAACATTTGTGTAAAATAAACCTCCTTCCATCTGTTAACTAATTGGATTAACTTATAAAATGGATATTCTTTTCTAAGCTCTTTGATATCTGACTCACCAAGTCAAAATGCCATTCATATTCTAAGGAGTTAAAAAATAAATAAATAAAACAGTGTCGCAGGTGCCATCAACTCCCTTGATTCAGAAAAACTTTAAAACCACTAGATTGGTACAAATAGGACTATCAATAATCCTTCATCTTGAATCCTGCTTCTAGCAGACCGCCCTAAAAGGAAAACCAACTACTCAAGTTGTATTCATGAAGCGATTTCCTTGATATGTATTTAAAATAAGATCCGTTAAAATTTAAATTTGTTTGTGTAGATATTATATACAAATATACTGCATTTTCGTCAGCTCCTAGGTAGGGACAAAAAAAATTCAATAGCTAATTTCCCACAACGGAAATTTAATTAAAAAAGTCCTCCATGCAGGTTTTGTGTAAACTAATATTTTGCAACTGAAGTAACGTTACGTTGATGACGTCCTGCTTTATATTCTCAACTTTTCAAATAATAAGAATCGTGTATAAACAGGATGAAGTATAAGATGGAGTATTCTATTAATATTCGAGCTCGAAATTTAATATTTCCAACTTCTCTTGCAGTAAAAGTTCAATTAGTTTTGATATTTATTCTCGGAATAAAGCTATACATGATATAACAGATTATTGTTAATATGACATGATTAAGAGTGGGTGTTTACAGAAAATATGTGAACAACAACATTAATAGAAATTATATTTACAATAAGATTGGTTGGATTTGATAGTTTCGCGTCCCCCTTGATGCCTAAGCTGGAGAATTACAACGCAAAGGAACCAAACTAACGGCCACCTCTATGACCTTCCACTAGCCGTGCCAGCCGGAGAATGGCTTTTACAAACTGGCTCACCTTAAAGTTTCTAATAAATTGAAGTACATATAATCCACATGTTTTTTTTCTGTTTACTTATTGATCACCTTTTACTCTATTTTTTATAATGTGCATATTCTTTGTTATCCGTTTTATTGAAGTATGATCAACGTTGCCTGATTCTTCTCTTGAGTAATTGTGATGATTCCCCTATATACCTCTTATTGCAATCTATACAATTTATTTTATATACATTATATTTTGGACTTGATTTTAGTTTTTCAAGAAACACTTATATATTGAGTTTGACTACGATAAAACAAAACTTGCAAACGGTAAAACGGCAACACTCAAACACACACACACACACCATCATCTTCTAGGTAGGGTCGATAAGACAAATGAGGAAATGTTTTGAAAATCGCGTATAGCCTTCAGTGGCTGATTTCCTTCTGGAAAACCTGTTGATTACGCTGGGCTGGCGACATTCGCCTGCTAAGTTTAGACAGATCCTTTATTGACTAGTATATACTGTAGCAAGATTGGTTGGAGCTTCTTGAGAACAGCATTGGTCTGAGCAGGCAGATTATAGCAGATATAATAGAGTAGATAAGGCAGTACTTGGTGCAGTATTAGCAAGAGGCTGCTACTCCGCCCCTTCCATACCCAGGGGCATCCCACGTCTCTGTGCATATCACAACTTCAATAGGCATTATATTTATCCGCTATGCAGCTTCCTTAAACAGGCTATACCTTTCTTATCAATTCTTATCTTCCCTCCTATTCTAACTGGCACGTGAGATATACTCGCTGATAACGCAAAATAATCAAAACATTATTCCCAGACTGAAAACGTACTCCGCAACTCCCATTAATCGGTTGAAAAATATAAGCAAATTTACCCCCCCCCCCCACACATATATATATATATATATATATATATATATATATATATATAGAGAGAGAGAGAGAAGAGAGAGAGAGAGAGAGAGAGAGAGTATAATGAGAGTAACAATAGAGCCTATACCCGTATAGTACAAAAAGGTACAGAGAAGACGTATATGCATATGGAATAGTAAGTAACATACGTAAGTCACAGCCAAAAGAACCTTCCATAATGTCACAATGAAGTCTTAGCAAGTCGAGCATACAGAATATACTCAAGAAAAACATCGCATATCACGAATAGGAGAATTGAATGGTTCTTCTTGTGTTCTTAATCAAAAAGTAATTACCACTTTTTTCTCTTGGAAAAAAAAGAGCTCTGGCTTGCGTCATAATCAATTGTGCTGCATTCTAACTGAAGCCCTAAAAGTCATTAGAGGTGTATTGCACATAGATTTAGAATTAGAATTAAAACCTGCTAGCTACAATATAAAAAGAGGCTTACCTGATAAAGTTGGTATCAGCGGGTTTACAGCTATAAACATGTATAAGGTAAAGGTAATTAAAGACCGAATGCGAAATGCTGCAACTGAAGAGTGGCAAGGATGGTGGGATGAATCGGAAAAACAGCGACTCACTTATGCATTCATTCCCAAAGTGGAAAAGAGGTGGAGTCAGCTTCGCAAGTTGGTTCAAACCTGACTTTTGGTAAAGTTAGCTTCTTTCGTGACATGTAAATATGAATAAATACATCAACAGGTTTAGGAGAAGAGTTTATCCAAATGCAAAACGGTGAAAAAGAAAATGTCGAACTCATCCTTCATCATTGCCCTCTTTATTCTATAAGAGAAAAAAATTAGCAGGAGAATATTCTTTGCTTGAATGGCCACTCTTTAGTTTAAACAGATTAGTGGAAAAAGAAATCATTTTTTCGCTAATGTGTTAAAAAACAAAAAAAAATAATACCTAAAAAATAACAAACTTTAATTTAAATTATAATTTTAGAAATTAGAACAGTAGTAAGTCGCTGAAGTTTTATGTAAACAAAAAATTTAGGAGCATAAGGTTTGGTTGTTTCCGCAATGCAGGAGTAGTGGCATTCCAATTGCGGGCAAAAATAACATTTGCCGTTTTTAACTATTTTTTTCACTAATCAAAACTTATTGAACATAGGTTTAACCTCATTACCCTTGACCTACAACTTCAGTTGGACGGACGAGCTATTCTGACCTATTAATATTCGAGTTTCTAAACTGTAATGAAGAAATTGGAAAATTCGCTGTTTAAAGGGAAATGTTAAGGTAAAGTGGGGATAAAGGAGGAGAGAAGAGAAAAAACGAGAGAGAAAGGAGGGGCATAAGTGGAGTATAAAACATAAGGAGGGGGGGGGGCTAGGCTGTGGGTGACGTATTTATTACCAGCCATTGAGGTTGTTTGTAAACTATACCCCCCCCCCACCCCACCCATCCTATCTCTAAATATCTACTTCCACTCCTCACTCTCTCTCTCACACACACACACATCCTAACATAATCACATCCGTATAGTCCAGTATGTCTTTATAATTCCGCTTCTGGTTTCACGCACTGCGACTATAAAATTTCCATAATCAGATCAGGCTACACAGAATTCTTAACAACGGATAAAATGTATAATGAATGTGATACGATGTAGGTATAATTGAATGTGATACGATGTAGGTATAATTGAATGTGATACGATGTAGGTATAATTGAATGTGATACGATGTAGGTATAATTGAATGTGATACGATGTAGGTATAATTGAATGTGATACGATGTAGGTATAATTGGATGTGATACGATGTAGGTATAATTGGATGTGATACGATGTGGGTATAATTGGATGTGATACGATGTAGGTATAATTGGATGTGATACGATGTAGGTATAATTGGATGTGATACGATGTAGGTATAATTGGATGTGATACGATGTAGGTATAATTGGATGTGATACGATGTAGGTATAATTGGATGTGATACGATGTAGGTATAATTGGATGTGATACGATGTAGGTATAATTGGATGTGATACGATGTAGGTATAATTGGATGTGATACGATGTAGGTATAATTGGGTTGTACGGGAATCAAGATTGAACCAATCATGCGTTCTTGGGTTGTACGGGAATCAAGATTGAACCAATCATGCGTTCTTGGGTTGTACGGGAATCAAGATTGAACCAATCATGCGTTCTTGGGTTGTACGGGAATCAAGATTGAACCAATCATGCATTTGTTGGGTTGTACGGGAATCAAGATTGAACCAATCATGCGTTCTTGGGTTGTACGAGTATCAAGATTGAACCAATCATGCGTTCTTGGGTTGTACGGGAATCAAGATTGAACCAATCATGCGTTCTTGGGTTGTACGGGAATCAAGATTGAACCAATCATGCGTTCTTGGGTTGTACGGGAATCAAGATTGAACCAATCATGCGTTCTTGGGTTGTACGGGAATCAAGATTGAACCAATCATGCGTTTGTTGGGATGTACGGGAATCAAGATTGAACCAATCATGCGTTTGTTGGGTTGTACGGGAATCAAGATTGTACCAATCATGCGTTTGTTGGGATGTACGGAAATCAAGATTGAACCAATCATGCGTTTGTTGGGTTGTACGGGAATCAAGATTGAACCAATCATGCGTTCTTGGGTTGTACGGGAATCAAGATTGAACCAATCATGCGTTCTTGGGTTGTACGGGAATCAAGATTGAACCAATCATGCGTTCTTGGGTTGTACGGGAATCAAGATTGAACCAATCATGCGTTTGTTGGGTTGTACGGGAATCAAGATTGAACCAATCATGCGTTTGTTGGGTTGTACGGGAATCAAGATTGAACCAATCATGCGTTTGTTGGGTTGTACGGGAATCAAGATTGAACCAATCATGCATTTGTTGGGTTGTACGGGAATCAAGATTGAACCAATCATGCGTTCTTGGGTTGTACGGGAATCAAGATTGAACCAATCATGCGTTCTTGGGTTGTACGGGAATCAAGATTGAACCAATCATGCGTTCTTGGGTTGTATGGGAATCAAGATTGAACCAATCATGCGTTCTTGGGTTGTACGGGAATCAAGATTGAACCAATCATGCATTTGTTGGGTTGTACGGGAATCAAGATTGAACCAATCATGCATTTGTTGGGTTGTACGGGAATCAAGATTGAACCAATCATGCATTTGTTGGGTTGTACGGGAATCAAGATTGAACCAATCATGCATTTGTTGGGTTGTACGGGAATCAAGATTGTACCAATCATGCGTTTGTTGGGATGTACGGAAATCAAGATTGAACCAATCATGCGTTTGTTGGGTTGTACGGGAATCAAGATTGAACCAATCATGCGTTCTTGGGTTGTACGGGAATCAAGATTGAACCAATCATGCGTTCTTGGGTTGTACGGGAATCAAGATTGAACCAATCATGCGTTCTTGGGTTGTACGGGAATCAAGATTGAACCAATCATGCGTTCTTGGGTTGTACGGGAATCAAGATTGAACCAATCATGCGTTTGTTGGGTTGTACGGGAATCAAGATTGAACCAATCATGCGTTTGTTGGGTTGTACGGGAATCAAGATTGAACCAATCATGCGTTTGTTGGGTTGTACGGGAATCAAGATTGAACCAATCATGCGTTTGTTGGGTTGTACGGGAATCAAGATTGAACCAATCATGCGTTTGTTGGGTTGTACGGGAATCAAGATTGAACCAATCATGCATTTGTTGGGTTGTACGGGAATCAAGATTGAACCAATCATGCATTTGTTGGGATGTACGGGAATCAAGATTGAACCAATCATGCGTTTGTTGGGTTGTACGGGAATCAAGATTGGACCAATCATGCGTTTGTTGGGTTGTACGGGAATCAAGATTGTACCAATCATGCGTTTGTTGGGTTGTACGGGAATCAAGATTGAACCAATCATGCGTTTGTTGGGTTGTACGGGAATCAAGATTGAACCAATCATGCGTTTGTTGGGTTGTACGGGAATCAAGATTGAACCAATCATGCGTTTGTTGGAATGTACGGGAATCAAGATCGAACCAATCATGAGTTTCGTGGTTCGACGCCATACATTTGGCCAACTATTTAAGGCTGTTTCGCTAGCGTTATATTTTCAGAGATGTTCAGAGAACAATGCCAGAGATTTCTTATTCTTATTTCTCGTTCTAGTTTGTATCTACATTACTCTCTTGATAACTGTTCATCAACTCTTTACTACGTGCTTTGTCACCATCGGGGGTATAGCTCTCAGAGATGTTCAGAGAACAATGCCAGAGATTTCTTATTTTTTTTTTGTTTATTTATGTATTCTTTAATATATCAATACAAAATAAACCGATCCCAGAAGACATCTACTTCGCTATTCATCAAGGCATTCCACGAACAATATTGGCATCATCCCTAATTTTTGTGAACGTTAATCCAATCATTTACAGAGGAATTATATCTATTTATATATAAGTTATATCTATGTTCATATAGTTTACCTAATGCACATATACCATGTATGTATCGTTATTATATTTTATTAGATACTAGCTAAAGTACCCGGCGTCGCCCGGGAAATTATTTGAGGCTGAATGATAATGGTATTTTTGGGGGGCTTTACTTTGTACAATATTTTTACATTTTCCCCTCTCAATGCTTAGGATTTACACCCGACTTTGGAATGCGTGGGTTGCCGTAATATTAAAAGTATTTGTTATGTACTTAATTCTACAAAATACACAATATTTTTATATTTCCCGTTACCAGTGCATTATAGTTTTTTTTATATAACATAATCATAGATTTTCGTATTAAACATATCATTCATAATCATAGAAAGAATTTTGCATTCGAAACCATCTATGAATAAACATTCATTTCTTCAAAAGTGTTCCAAAGCAACTCTTTGATGACAGCTGTTTTATATACGTAATAACCACATTTTTTGGTTGGTATTAAAAATACTTTTTTGTATGTTTGGAATATGTATATTCTTAATGGTACATAGCATGTTCAGTAAAGTATAACATAAAATCTCATGTAAGCATAATTAACTTATGTTAATAATTCTTATTACATTTTCTTCACAATAAAAAAGCGTTTGTTGAATTTATTTTCGTATATTAATTAAATAAAGGATTAAATACATTTAAGGAGAAACTGACATTTCTGATTAATTAAGTGTATTAATCCATCGAGGTACTAAGTTGAATAAGTTCATACATGGATACGCATTGATATATATAACAAATGTCACTCTAATTATCGAATTAAACATTTTTTGTCATGTGCACGTTCACCAAAAAAATAATAGGAAACGAAATATGACGATTTTTCATTTCATGCCTCCCTTACAACGGCCACTCCTGTTCGTGCCTCGAAATTTTAATTTAGCTTATAAACAGGGAGGTGTAAATTCCAAATCACATACTGAGTTTCGTTTAGTTTGGTTGAGTCTTTTCTGACATATAAAATTGTCGACACCCACTATTGGTTTTATCGTAAAATTCATTTATACTTCGGTATGCGACAAAAGTGTATATAACAAAAGTTACTCTAAATAACGAAATTACAAACTTTTGATATGTGTATAATTGCCGAAAACCAATCGGAAACGAAATAACGCTATTTTTAATATCAAGCTTCCCTTATAATCCACACTCCTGTTCGCCTCAGAGAATACAAATATAGCCAGAAATCTAGCCTGGGTTAGTAGTAATACACATACCACGTTTCATAAAATTCGGTTCAGCCGTTTACGAGTCTATAAAGGATTTACAAACAAACAAACATTCATTTATATATATTATCGTGCTTATCAATGCCAGGGTGAAGAAAATCTTAGTTGTTTTAGCAGATTTTCCTTAAGGTTTTAGAGGGGGAATTTTCGAAAATTCGAAATATCTCCGTTACTACACGTTGGATCGAAATATTATTTGGAACCAATCTTATTGCAAATAAAATGTACTATAAATATTGTTACAAAAATTTATCCTCTACCTTGAATATTAACCGAGATACTGCATTTTTCAGTTTTCAGCAAACCCCCACTTCTACTCATGTTACATAAAGAATGTATATAATAAACCATATTATTCAAAGCTTAAAAACCGAATACTGTTTTCAAGAGACCTTTATTATACAAGATACATACAAATATGTTCTGATTAACCTCCCTCCCCACCTCCGTCTTAAGTTCTTGGACAACGAACATTTTATTGATTGAGATAAAATTTACTCTGATTCATTAAAATACAGCAGTATATATATAGAAAATAGTTTTCATCAAAATTAATACGTTATATTCTGATATATTTCAGTAATTGTAGTCCTTTCAGGTGAGAGGTAGGTATACCTACCTGTTTGTTTAAATTTCAGACGCTTTCCGTCAGGAAATTCTTAAAACTTACCGTAAGATTTCTTAGCACCATTTGCATGTATTCACTTAATATTTACGGTGGTTTTGTGTTACCAGTATATATATTTATCTATTGTTAAACTTCAGGAGGGAAATCTGCTTAGTTTACGCAGCACCTGCGAGACCGAATTTTTTTTTATTTATATATATTTTTAATATCTCGTTATTAATTCAAATAAACCTATACCAGAAGGCAAGTCAAAACATAATGCAGTAACCAAGCAGAATATAACAGGCTTGGGTAGGTTATTCTCAGTACCCCTAATGTAAACAAAGGAACTACAGTGATGTGCAATCATTTTTAAATATCTTTAGTCTTGGTAAGTAGAATTAACACAAAAAAACTATCTGTTACACACTAATTACAATGTGCAATATATGTATATATATATATATATATATATATATATATATATATAATTTTAACCCTTGTCTGTACATTTGATTTTTTTCGCGAAATTTCACGATAACTTTTCGTTTCACATGTCATAGACACCATATCTGCAATTTGTTTCTTTCGTGTATGTTTGTTTGTTGTTACATTTTCACGCATAAACGGCAAAAATGAATTATATGAAACTTGATATTTATATTACCACTAACCCAACTTAGACTTTAGGCTATATTAATTTTCTCTGAGACGAACAGGAGTGGGGGTTACAAGGGAGGCCTGCATTTAAAAATAGTGATATTTCGTTTCCTATTGGTTTTTCGGCAAGTATGCACATAACAAAAATTGTTTATTCTGTTAGTTGGAGTAACGTTTGTTATATACACTTTTGTCGTATACCTAAGTATAAATGAGTTATACGTTAAAACTTTAGCGGGCACTAACGGCTGAACCGAACTTAACAAAACTCGGTTATGTCAATTAGCATTAATTCTTCCATGATTATAAGTTATATTAAAATATTTAGGTTCGAACGGGAGGGGGGTTTTAAGGGAGGCCTGACATAAATATTCACCATCTTTACATGTATAAGAGACGGGAAATATAAAAATATCGAAGACTGTGAAGTCTTATCGAACAAATAATTCCATTATTAGCAAATCCCCGGCAAAGATGGGTATCAATCCTAAACACAGGGACGGGTAAATGCCAAAATATTGTGCAATGTAAAGCCTGCTAAAAAATACCATCACCATTCAGCCTCAAATCAATTCACGGGCGAAGATGAGTATCTGAGCTAGATATATATAAAGTAGTACCTGTACTTTTTAGCCCAGAAGAAGAGAAAATAAATATTCTCGAGATATTGAAATGAACTAAGATTTTTTCACCAACACTGACCAAGGTTCTAAAAAATAACAACACCATATATATATATATATATATATATATATATATATATATATATATATATACCCGTATATATGGGGCAGACTCCATATCTCCTCAACTGTTTATTTCCAACTTCATTTTAAAGTGTATCCCAGTCCAAATTGCGCAACAATGCCAGAGATTTCTTATTCTTATTTCTCGTTCTAGTTTGTATCTGTAATACTCTCTTGATAACTGTTCATCAACTCTTTACTACGTGCTTAGTCACCATCGGGGGTATAGCTCAGTGGTAGAGCATTCGACTGCAGATCGAGAGGTCCCCGGTTCAAACCCGGGTGCCCCCTATTTTTTTTGTTTATTTATGTATTCTTTAATATATCAACACAAAATAAACCGATAGACCGAAGACATCTACTTCGCTATTCATGAATACATTCCATGAACAAGCATGACCTTATTTTTATGAACGTTAACCCAAATCATTAACAAAGGAAATACTATCTGTAAAAACCACCAGGCAGGTCCTAAGTAAACTAAGCAGGTTTTTATCTTAGTGGAATATGGTATGATGTTGATTGCACATACCTGTGGGACGTTTAGGAGATTTTCCTTAAGGAAATCAGCTATTGAGGTTGTACTCATGACGCGATTTTCAACGAATGACGAAAATGAGGTCCTTTCAAATATATATATATATATATATATAATGCTATTAAGGTTGTGCTTATGCCTACATCCTATCAAGAAGATGACGTGGCTGCGTAAACTAAGCAAATCTCTCACGCGAAGGTTTACAATAGATAAGTGTACATACAGGTAACACTACCGTGATTGTTAACTGAATAAATACAAACGGTAACGAGAAATCTTTCATTTATTTTACAATACAAGTTAATAATCTCTACAACGGGAAGCGGCTGAATTGAAACATACAGGCCACCCAAACTCGTAGCGACCGGAAAATTGATAGACCGGAAAAACAAACCAAATAATTCAATATATCTGAATGTAACTCATTAATTTTATTGAAAACAATTTACTAAAGCTAGTGCCGTAATTTTTAATGAATCAGAATCAGATTTACCTCACTCACTGAAATTTTAGTAATCCTAGATCAAAAGAAAGGGGAGGGGGGTCAACAGAACGTATTTACATATATCTCACAAACTAAAAGTTCAATGAAAACAAGGTATTTTACCTTGTGAAGTGCTTCATAATACAACAGCTTATTGTTAATATGACATAAGTAGAAGTAGGGGTTTGCTGAAGTTTAAAAGTCAGTCAGGCAGCATAAAGTAAGCAGGCTTCCCACATATAGTTATACAATAGGGAAATCTCTATGCAAGTGCCGAACAATTACGGAAACAGCCGAAATAGCTTAGCCGAATAGGTGCGACCATAGCTCATCCATTAAACTTAATAAAAATGCAAATATCTCGGTTAATATTCAAGATAAAGAATAAATGAAAATATTTCTAATAAATTTAATTTGCAATAAGATTGGTTCTATACAACTTTTTGAACCGACGTAAAGTAACGGAGATATTTGGAATTTTCGAAATTCCCCACTTCTAAACCCATCTCCGCTTGTCCGATTTCAGACGTAAACGAACTTGACCTTTCTTTTCACAAAAAAAGATTAAATACGGAGTTTAGTGACGATTAAATAAAAATTGCGAACGCCCGTCCCTAGAAATGTTGTTATGGCTTATTATAATGAAGGCATTAGTGCTAATACACATACCGAGTTTTATTTAGTACGGTTGAGTCTTTTGTGCCAAATCAAATTGTTCACTTCCCCTATAGATTTTAGCGTATATATCGTTTATAATCGGTATATGAAATAAGTGTATATAACAAAAGTTATGACATGTGAAATGAAAAAGTGTCGGGGAATTTCGAGAGAAAAATCAATGTACAGACAGAGTTACAACTTTATATATACTAGCTAAGATACCCGGCTTCGCCCGGGAATTCATTTTAGGCTGAATAAAGATGGTATTTTTTTGGCAAGGCTTTACTTTGCCAAATATTTTGACATTTCCCCATCACAGTTTTTAGGGTTTATACCCGTCGTTGCTGAGGATTAGTTAATAATAAAATTATTTGTTATTTAAGACTTCACTCTTCTAATATTATTAAATTTCCCGTTCCCCGTGCATGTAGGTTTTTTTTTTATAACGTAATGAACAGTATAATTCATAGTCGTAGAAAGTATTCTGTCTTCCAAACCATGTATGAATTAAAGTTCTTTTCCCTTGATGCGGTAGAAAACTTAATGGTGACAGCTGTTTAGATTCATCATAACCGAAAAACAAATAGAAAATGAAATAAAGCAAATTTTTATTTCAGGCCCCCCTTATAACCCCACTCCCATTTGATCTTATAAATTTTAATATAGCTAATAATCATGGAAGAATTAATACTAATTCACATACCGAGTGTTTTTTTAAGTTCGGTTCATTTGTTAGTGCCTAGCAAAATTGTTGGCTTCCGCTTTAGTTTTTAACGGTTATCTCGTTTATACTTTGTTATACGACAGAAATGAATATAACAAAAATTATTTTAAATAACAAAATAAACAACTTGTGCCATGTGCATATATGCCGAAAAACCAATAGCAAACGAAATACCGCTATTTTTAATTTCAGGACCCCCACTCCTGCCCGTCCCTAGAAATGTTAGTATAGCTTATTATAATAAAGGCGTTAGTGCTAATACGCATACCGAGTTTTATTGAGTTCGGTTGAGTCTTTTGTGCCAAAGAAAATTGTTGACTCCCGCTATAATTTTTAGCGTATGACGCCTTTATACTTCGGTATACGACGATAGTGTATATAACAAAATATTCTCTAAATAACAAAATAAACAACTTTTGTCATGTTCATGTTTGCCGGAAAACCAATAGGAAACGAAATATCGCTATTTTTAATTTCAGGCCTCCCTTATAACTCCCACTCCTGCCCGTCCCTAGAAATGTTGGTATGGCTTATTATAATGAAGGCGTTAGTGCTAATACACATACCGAGTTTTATTTAGTTCGGTTTAGTCTTTTGTGCCAAATAAAATTGTTCACTTCCGCTATAGGTTTTAGCGTATATCTCGTTTATAATTCGGTATATGGCAAAGGTTTACAAAACAAAAGTTACTCTAAATAACAAAATAAACAACTTTTGTTATGATTACATTTGACGAAAAACCAATAGGAAATGTAATATCACTATTTTTCATTTCAGACCTTCCTTATAACCCCCTCTCCTGTTCGTCTGAGAGAATATTAATATACATACCAAGTTTCATAAAATTCAGTTCGGGCGTTTATGCGTGAAAAGGTAAACAAACAAACGAACATACACGAAAGAAACAAAAAGCAGTTATGGTGTCTATGACGTGTGAAACGAAAAGTTATCGTGAAATTTCGCGAAAAAAATCTATGTACAGACAGAGGTTACAATATTTATATATATATATTTGAGTGGACCTCATTTTTGTCATCTCCTGGGTAGGATCGATGGACATTTGAAGGTATGTTACGAAAATCTCGTCATGAGTACGACCTCAATAGCTAATATCCCTTAAGGGAAATTTGCTAAAAGTGGCCCTTCAAAACTAAGTCTGTATGTATTTGTCTGTTAACGCTCTAGCGATCACAACGTTTATTTGATCGTTACCAAACTCGACATTAACACGTTTTATGTATAGGAATAGATAAGTTCGTTAATGGCTGAAATCTGACTCGTGGGAGTGGAGAATTTCGAAAATTCTTAATATCTCCTTTATTATGGGTCGTATCGAAAAATTGTATAGAAACAATCTGATTGGAAATGTAATGTTCTATAATTTTTGTTATGCACGTGATTTTAACCGAGATGAAGTCATTTTTTTTAGTTTTCAGCCATCAGTAAGCCCCCACTCCTACTCAAGTTGTATTTACAATAAACAGCTTATAATAAGGTTATAAAGTACCAAATAAATGTTATTATATAAATATAGTGCTCAATGAACTTATGCGTTTAGATATAAATGCAAATACTTGACGCACGTGGGAAATCTGCTTAGTTAACGCAGCACCTGCGTGACAGATATTTTTTAACCTCATATGTGAAATACGACAAATACAAAGAGGAATTTATTTACAGATCTTCGTTTGTGAATCAGTGAAGGAAAAGCCAGAATTTTGATTACACTCGGATTCTATACAGCTCTATATGAAATAAAATATAATGTCGATACATACATGATATAAGTGTTTTAGGTTTCCCATATATAAATAGATATAATTCCTCTGTAAATGATTGGATTAGCGTTCACAAAAATTAGGGATAATGCCAGTATTGTTCGTGGAATGTCTTGATGAATAACGAAGTAGATGTCTTCTGTGGTCGTTTTTGTATTGATATATTAAAGAATACATAAATAAACAAAAAAAATAGGGGGCACCCGGGTTTGAACCGGGGACCTCTCGATCTGCAGTCGAATGCTCTACCACTGAGCTATACCCCCGATGGGGACAAAGCACGTAGTAAAGAGTTGATGAACTGTTATCAAGAGAGTATTGTAGATACAAACTAGAACGAGAAATAAGAATAAGAAATCTCTGACGTTGTTGCGCAATTTGGACTGGGATACACTTTAAAATGAAGTTGGAAATTTACATGTGCTTTCCAGAACTAGCAGTTGGAGAGACATGGAGTCTGCCCAGCCCCGTCATGCTTCTCCTTCTAGGGAGCTTCCCAAGGAAAAGAGTCCTCACGTACGGTCTGCGTAAACAAAAAGATTTCCCAATTGTTGGTATGGCACACTACTAATCTCACATCAACATATATTTTTTATTACTATCTATATATAAATGAATGTTTATCAGTTCGACCTTTATAGAATCGTTAACGGCCTAATCGAATTTTATGAAACTTGGTATACTACTACTAATACTCAGTGGTGCTACTAAGCCAACTTAGGTTTTACGCTCTATTAATACTCTCTGAGAAGATGAAACTCGGTATGTGTATTAGCACTAACTCCTCCATGATAACACCAACATTTCTAGGTAAGAGCAGGAGAGGGGGTTATAAGGAACGCCTGAAATTAAAAATAGCGATATTTCATCTCCTATTGGTTTTCGGCAATTATATACATAACAAAAGTTTTTTTATTTTGTTATTTACAGTAACTTTTGTTATATACTCTTTTGTCGTATACCGAAGTATAAATGAGGTATACGCTAAACAATATAGTGGGATTAAACAATTTTGTATAGCACAAAAAAACTCAACCGAACTAATCGAAACGAAATGTATTTTGAAGAAAATGTAATAAGGATAATTAACTTAATTTATTCTAAGCAGAACTGATATCTTAAAAAAGTGGGATGTTTGTTGGCAACAGTGAGTGTAGGGAGGAGAGGTGGGACACTTCCTTTCTGTGTTCTCGCTGCTAACCATATATTTCAGTGAGTTGTTTAAGCTATTAGCTTTTCCTGATGATTAAGATTAGTTCATTATTCTGATTGTATGTATAAAACTCTTGGATTTTAATACTGGTAGTATTTGAAGTGAGGAAAAATTATTTTAGTGTAACAGCAGAAATTATATAACTAGATGTATTATGGCGGGAACCCTCAAATATGTTATAATGACTTCTGCCCCACCCCTCCCGGCCTCGCATTATATACATTGGATTTGATGATTATAGTTTAAATATTGTCCAAAGTAAACCCCCCAAAAATACCATCATCATTCAGCCTCAAATGATTTCGGGGGCGAAGCCGGGTACCTTAGCTAGTCAGCCATATTTCATTTGTTCTTAATTCAGAGCAGACCGATAAACAAATAAATTAGAATTCCCGATGTCATTTGCCTTAGAACTGAAACTTGGAACTAAAATAGTTATCTACGAATTAAAAGGCTTTAAGCAAGATTATTATGCTAACGTATTACATTATTAGTTTTATTTACTAACTTCCACAAAAGTGTACATAACAAAAGTTACTCTAAATAACTATAACTTGTGCGTAGTGTAATACTAACGCTAGGATTGAAACTTATACGACAACCTTCATAAATTTGCTAGACTGTTTGTAGTCTTTATTCAGTGACCTTTGTAATCATATAACTGGTAAAATGTTAATAAAACAATACATTGATGATATTCTACCCGATAAAAGCAGTAGGAGAGAGTTGAAGCAAGGTCCGGTATGGTCTAGTGGCTAGGATACCTGGCTCTCACCCAGGAGGCTCGGGTTCGATTCCCGGTACCGGAATACATTTTTTTCTCTGAATATTTATAGGTACTTTTATTAATATTTATTTTTAATATATATTTGATACATTTATTTTTATATATATATATATTTATCTTCTGCTTATAGTTTTTTGGATCCTTTTCCTTAAGTTGTTGCAAAATCCATAATTAAAAAAAAAAAAAAACGGGTAAAATATTTTGGTCTTTCTTCTTTAGTCAGGTGTAGGGGGAAAAAAAAAAAAAAAATATCCATGATAGTATTTATTGTGCAAAACAATCAGTTAAATTTATAAGGGGAAAGAGAGTAACTTTATTATAATGTTTTCTTAATTTTACAAAATTATATGCAAATTGATGTCCTTTATACTACTCATACAGTTTTCATAAAGAGGCCTTCTACTTATTCTGCACATTACCCATATGATATGTATAATAGGAATATATTACCAAACCCAACATCATCATGACCTAATGGCTAAGCATTGTAGTTGCAACCATTGTATTATTTCCGAAGCATCTCTTTTCATATTACTATACCGACCCAAATGCTAGATGTTTTCTAAGAAGGATTTTCTAGTCCTTCCTCTTCCCCTATAACCAAGGATCTTACCTTCATATATATTTGAGATGCAATAATTGTGCCTTTTAATATGCCCAGGTATTTATTCCCATTTTTCAATGGTCTTTATAAGAGTTTAACTTTAACTTACGTCATTTAGATGTTCCAATTTGGATCATTTTTAATTTTTGATTCCGACTTTTCATTAAGGTTCTTCACCAAATCGTCACCCATCGTTTCCAATCTATTATATTACCTTTCGTGATGAGTCCAACTTCACTCCCGTCATGCAGGACACTTCATGCTAATTAGTTTAAATACTCCTTTTGCTTTGAGAGCCTTGATTACCAACTACCATTATTCTATAGTCTTTAGCAATACTATTGTGTTGCTTCCTGGGTATTATATGTATAATCATAAATAAATGAAGTATAAATGCGAGAGGCCGATGATCATGTAACACTACATCTGTAATGCACGGGATCAGAATTTAAGTATAACACCATCCACTTTTCGTTTACAGCACACTGCCTGGTTCACAGGAGCTTGGGATACATAGTTTTGACAGACTTGAGTCACGGCCGTTTACACGGTATGTATTAGTAGATTTCACATCAGCTATTTAGGTTGCACTCACGATTTTCGTAAATATCCATTGATCCCGCTACCCAGGAGATGGCGAAAATGAGGCCCGTTAAAATTTTTGAATATATAAATATATATATATTAACGCTCTAGCGGTCGCAATTTTTATTTGATCGCTACCAAATTCGATATTTAATCGTTTCGTGTAAAAAGAAAGTTCTAGTTCTCTAATGGGGTTTAGAGGGGGGATTTTCGAAAATTCAAAATATCTCTGTTACTATACGTCGGATTGAAAAATTGAATAGAACCAATATTATTCCAATTACACGTACTATAAATATTATAATATACATTTAGTCTCTATCTTGAATATTAACCGAGATATTTGCACTTTTAAGTTTTCAGCCTTCAGCAAACCCACACTTCTGCTCATCTTACATAAATAATACTCTAATAATAAATAAACCATAATAATAAATCACACTATTCGAAGCTTAAATAACAAATATTGTTTTCAAGAGACCTTTATTATATACGAGATAAATGTAAATATGTCCTGGTGCCCATCCCCCTCCCCCACACTGTCTTAACTTCTTGGGCTACTAAACTTTGATCGAGATAAAAATTATCCTGATTCATTATAAATTACAGCACTACATTTTGTATACTATAATAGTTTTCAATAAAAGTAATATATTATATTCTGATATATTTCAGTAACTGTTTTTCAAATTCGTTAATGGCAGAAATAGTACCAGAAGGAACGTAGATTTAGAGGGGGGAATTTCTTACTTCTGTTACAATAACAATAAGCAGTTCTACCATGAAACTCAACATTATAAGCTTAAATACCAAGTTATCTTTTCAAGATACCTTTATTATGGGAAATACATGAAAATTAGTTATGCAATGACGACAACAGTTTAGATTTCATGTTCTTGTGTCGAAAATGTTTATTTGATCTATACCATACTCGATAATTAACTGTTTCAGCACTAAAGATTTTATTTACTGAAAAAATAAAATTGCTTTTTTATTGACTGAAATCGGACCAAGAATAGGGGTGGGTTTTAGAGGGGGGGGATTCAAAATATCTCCGTAATTATGAGTCGGATATGTTAAACGTGGTAAAACCAATCTTGTTAAACTATTGATACTCTACAACTGTTCTTCTATGGATTATTTCATAACTCAAATATCTAGTGAGTAATTCGTAGTTTCAGTCAGAATAGGCTGTCAGATGAGATTACTAGTGTCTCTTACCGGAACATGGGAAATCTGCTTAGTTTATGTAGACTGCGTGACGGACTTGTTAGCAGATTTCCCTTAAGGGAAACCAGCTATTGAGGTCGTACTCATGGCGCGAGTTTTGAAACATTTCCTCAAATGTCCATCGATCCTACCCAGTAGATGACGAAAATGAGGTCCGTTCAAAATTATATACGATATATATATATATATATATATATATATATATATAATATATATATATATATATATTTATATTATATATATATATATATATATATATATATATATATATTATATATATATATATTTGTCTGTTACCGCTCTAAGCGGTCGCAATTTTTGTTTGATAGTTTCCAATCTTCATATTTAATCGTTTTATGTAAAAAGAAAGATCAAGTTTGTTAATTGCAGAAATCGGACCAGTAGGAGGGGGGGGGTTTAGAGGAGGGATTTCCGGAAAATTCGAAATATCTCCGTTATTATACGTCGGATCGAAAAATTGTACAGAATCAATCTTATTGCAAATTACATTTACTATAAATAGTGTTCTATACATTTATTCTCTATCTTGAATATTAACCGAGATATTTGCATTTGTATTCTGCTTTGGTCGGCAGGAGTGAGCTGTTTGGTACTTTCCGAAGAGAGCTCTGGCGGCCGTTTTCGTAACTATTCGTCCCTCATGTATAAGTTTAGTGATCCTTTACTACTTACTACACTTGTTATGGGGCAGATTTCTCTATTGTAAAACTTCACTTGGGAAATCTGCTTAGTTTACGCAGTCCCTGCGTGACGGACTTTTTACATATGATTTAGTTTCAAAGGAGCTTTTAATTGTTTTATAAAAAAATTATACCAATGCACGGGAATTGAACCGGCTACTCTGTTCACAATGGCATATTAAGAGCAAGGTCCTTGTAACAAATAGAGCCTATTAAAAAGTCTGAGGACATAGATTGGGCAGAGCTGTTAGCGCTATCTGTGAACCGTCCCCCGAACTGCCGTAGAAACGGCTGATTATCGCAGTGAGTAAAGGCTTCCCCTACACACTTACTAATCTCAGTATAACTACTAATAGTAACATCTATACTAAGGCTCTACTATCGAAAACTAGTTTGCTCTGTCTCTTGGCAGCTCCATATCTACCTAATTTCTCCTTTTCTTCTTCTTACCTGTCGTATTTATTCTCTCTCTTGAAGACATCCGTCAATATGACACCGACCACTTGGACTCATATTGGTTTTGAGTCATCATCATGCATCATCAAAACCATTTTAGCAGATTTCCTTAAGGGAAAATCAGCTATTGAGGATCACGACACCATTTTCGAAACATTTAATCAAATATTACTTTGATCCTACCTAGTAGATGAAGAAAATGAGCTCCGTTCAAAATTTTATATATATATATATATATATATATATATATTTGTCATTTACCGCTCTAGCAGTCGGAATTTTTTTTTATCTTTACCAAACTCGATACATAAGCATTTCGATCTAGTTCGTTAATGGCTGAAATCGGACCGAGGAAAGGGGTGTTTAGAGGGTGGAATTTCGAAAATTCAAATGATCTTCTTTATTATACGTCAGTTCGAAAATTTATATAGAAACTATATTATAAATTCAATTGTCTATAAATGTTATTATATGCATATTTTCTCTAATATGAATATTAACCGAGCTATTTTGATTTTTTAGTTGTCATACTTTAATGAACCCCCTCTCCTATTCATGTCAATATAACAATAAGTTGTTATAACATGAACCTCTTTATTCTAAGATTTAATGCCAAATATTGTTTCCATGTGACCTTTATTATGGGAGATATATGTCTATTCATTGTGCGATGGCGTCATCAATTAAAGTTTTAAAATCATTTCTTGAAAATGTTCATTTGATCTATATCATACTCGATATTTAATAGTTTTAGTCAACACTAACGATCTTATTTGTTGTTGGTGAAAAATGGACAGAAATGGGCGGGGGGGAGGTCAAAATATTTGCGTTATTTTGAGTCGGATCGGAAACTGTTGTAGAACCAATCTTGTTAAAATATTGATGCTCTACAATGGTTGCTCTATGCATATTGTCTAGCTCAAACGTTAACCGAGTAATTCCTACTTACTGGTTATTTTTGCGAATATTCTTACTATAAAAAGTCACAATTCGTAAATAAGAAGTTATAATTCGTACTTTCTGGTTTTTGGCCGAATATATTGTGACATGAAATGACTATTGTGTTGTACAAGCACGGGCAAAATCTACTTAGTTTACGAATGACATATAATATCATAGGGGCTGCTTAAACTAAGCACATTTCTCAGGTGCTGGTGAGGCATACTGATGATGTCATTTCACCATATATTCTCTATTTCCGAAATGCCCGTCGCGCAAGAGCTGTGTAAACTAAGCGGATTTCTCACGAGCTGGTATTTGACGCACCGATGTTACCAAGTCGCCATCTTTTCTCTATTTGTACTGTAATGGGGAGTCTATGTAACCGGGAATTAATAAAAAACATTCGCACTTATTCCACCCAGTAAAAGTTCAATGACACCAATGTTTGGTATTTAAACTTGGAATAAATTGTTTCATGATGTTACGGTGTATAGTTGAGTAGGAGAGAGGGTTTACTATAAGCTGAGAATTGCAAATGCAAAATCTCGGTTAGTATTCAATATAGAAAAACAACTTATATTGCAGCATTTATAAGAAGTTAAAATTTCTATAAGATTGGTTATAAGATAGGTTTAATTTTTCAAATTCCACTTCTAAAATTCCCTACCTCTGGTTCGATTTCAGTCATTGACAAACATGATATTTAGTTTTACAAAGAACGTTTAAATATGAAGTTTCGTAAAGATCAAACAAAACTTACGGCCGCTAGATCGTTAAATTATATGTGTGTATGTATGTATATATATATATATATATATATATATATATATATATATATATACAAACAAACAAAATAAGCTGCCCTCATTCTGAGGGTACCTGTGTGGTCAGCCTCCTAATCTGCCAATTTCTTGGTAATGATGTTTTGTTTTTTAATTTTGTTTAAATTATAAATGAAAATTTGTATAAATGGCGATTTACGATTCTTATCGATGATTTTAGTATAAGTGTGGATAACTCCTTCAAATCATCTTTTGTCAGCCCATGCTCTATTAATGTCTTCGCCGTTTTTTGGTGGAGGACTCCTCTTGAGCCGAACAGTAGTCCCATAAACATCCAGTCTTGTATTTGGTATTTTTTTTTGAGAAATAGGGGCAGCACGTTTCATATATTGAATTTTTCTCTTGGTGCACCTTGTCTGATTGATTTTTGTGCATCTCAAAACGGACAGTAGGATCCAGGATGAGGCCTTTTTTTCATTTTTCTTTATATATATGTAATTTTGAAGCTATCTCATTTTCTTCATTTGTACAATCTCAATACCTAATTTCCCCAAGGAAAAATGTGCTTAAAAAAATTTATTTTAAGGCGCTCTTATTTACAGGGAAAAATTTCTGTTGTCCATTAAATATTAGTAAAGAGCGGTGAGAGGAGTTGTAAAGAGGGAGAGAGGTAATGTAGCTTTTACTATCTCCTTGTCCTAAGTATAAAGTTTGCCCGCGGATAGATGTAAATAAAGAGCTTCCCGCCCAAACTTCTCGGCGGCTCTAAACCTAACAAACTAACCGCCTTTTATAGTTAGTTACCTTAACTCTTTACCTGTTGTAGAGTATTACTCGACCCCCTTACTCGCTCCCTTATTATTATCTCTTCCTCGCCTTTTTATTTGTTTCTAGAATTATAAGCCATTATCCAGTTCTTTTCGGTTTCTCCCGCTCATTTCTTATACAAATACAATTAAAGGAGTATTTACATTGGAAACAAATTATTTTCACGCAGGAGCTACGATATTAACTTTATTTCTTCTTAAATCAGGTTAAACATTAAGACTAAGAATTTTCCAAATTCTTCAGATACAGCCAGTTTATTTCTTTGTAGGCTGGTTTTTATTTCATATTGTTCTCTAAGTTTTGTTATCCCTAAAATAAGGGAGTATATTTAATAAATCTTTCAACTTTGTACGCCCCATGTTTCGTACAGAACAGCTTTTGTACTTTACGTACCGTGGAGGAGCGGTTTATAATTATTTGACATAAAGTACAAAATATTTGCTGTGGGCACCACACAGCTTTCTTAATTTCATATTATATTCAATAAACCAAACGTTACCTTCCATTTCATTTTAAAGCCATCCACTAATCTATTGGATCGAAAAATAATTTATAGATATATTTTGGGTCAGTCTTTGTAATCTTGTAGTAGTGCATTTGGAGGGACACAAGTTGGCATAAGGGAATGAAGAGGGAAATAATGGACTTGAAAGTGTAGGGAAGTACATTTAAATTTTGAATGCATTAACTTTTTTTCCTAGTTGTTATGTTACATTATGTCTCGGAATAGAATCGTAAATTAAGCACGGGAGGTAAATGTGAGTTGATGAAAGGGCTTCCCAGTATAGAATGTATAATGAAAGAGTTTTGTAAATGGAATGTAGTAGAGATCCCCCTACAATAGTTGGGGGTCCGGCCGGCAGGCAGCGCTGCTCCATTCTACCTCTTTGTCTTCGATTCGGATGAATAACACGGCTCTGAAAAGATTTAACTATTCGTTTGCAGACTTGCAGTCTCTTTTATCCTCGCCCACATTTTCCCGACATTTCACCGCAACGCCAAACCCCATCCCCCCTCCTCTATCTCTCTCTCTCTTTCTGGATTGAACAATGAAACCTTTCCCTCCCGCTCATTTAAATGTTGTGCCAATCAAAAGTGAGCAGAGTGACAATTGAAAAGAGGGACAGAGAGTAATAAGCCCTTACAAAGGGAGTGACAAAGGACCGACATGCGGCTCTCAATGCCAGCCAATGTGGAGGCGACTTAAATATTAAAACCTTCTAAAACTCAATTCAGTTTCATTGTCTAAATGTTCCCTTTTGTCTCGAACGGCTAAAATGAAATAAAATGTACTAATTGCGCTACATCTTCATATTTCTTTGATGTCTTTATTATCGTGCCTAATGAAAAACATTGTTCTTAATAAGTTTCCACCGAAACAAAAATAATAATTGACATTCATTTCTTGCCTGAGTTGACACACATCTGTTTGTTATTAGAGAAGAAACACTACCATCTTGCTATATATTATAATTGGAAGTCTTTCGTTTTGAGTACACTGCTTTACGGGATCGAACCGCTCTTCACAAAAGGGAATATAATAGAATGGTAACAATAGAATTGTGAATTTGTGCAAAAATCGACAGAGGAAAGTAAAAAAGAAGAGTATCAACAAATAATCATAAGTTGAAATGAAATAAGAGAAAGTATACGTTTTCTCAAGGCCAAGGAAAAAAGGAGGGTGAAACTTCACGCGCATGGCGTAACATATAGGAGGAGAAAATCCTTTGCAGACTTCAAACACCTTATGGCATTGGGTGGGTATGGAAAAAAGGTAGCTGCCGAAAGAACAGACAACAAGTCATAGGGCTGTAGATTGTAGCGACAGCATTTGTTGCCATGACGATCACGAACTAGGAAGACATTCCGGCACAAGGCTCTGACCACCTGCTCTTACATCTATCTTCGTTGTCCGGAAAGTCCTGGCCCCGCCTTATTCTGGGCCTCACTAGGCTATAGGGCGAGGAGGGGAAAATGTTTACCATGCTCGTCGGCGACAAGGAGGTGTCTGCGTTGACCGCGTCAAGCCAGCCTACTGGAGGAACAAAGCTGGGACACCATAGTGCCGCACCACAGGAATCTTCGCAGACTCAGGCAAGCAAGCAAGCAAGACATATTATCACCAACCTACAGCCCACCACAACTGGAAGTCACCTCCTGTAACACTTGAAGGATACACAACCAGCTCTGGCCGGATCATGATGATTGCCAGCTGAAAACATAGCTGGGACACCATAGTGCTGCACCACAGGAATCTTCGCAGACACAGGCAAGCAAGCAAGACATACTAGCACCGACCTACAGCCCACCACAGCTGGAGAGACTCCTCCTGCAACACTTGAAGGATACACAACCAGCTCTGGCCGGATCATGATGATTGACAGCTGAAAACATAGCTGGGACACCATAGTGCCGCACCACAGAAATCTTCACAGACACAGGCAAGCAAGCACCAAGACATACTAGCACCGACCTACAGCCCACCACAGCTGGAGAGACTCCTCCTGCAACACTTGAAGGATACACAACCAGCTCTGGCCGGATCATGATGATTGACAGCTGAAAACATAGCTGGGACACCATAGTGCCGCACCCCAAAAAAATTCTCGCAGGCACAGGCAAGCAAGCAAGGCATACTAGCACCGACTTACAGCCCACCACAGCTGGAGAGACACCTCCTGCAACACTTGAAGGATACACAACCAGCTCTGGCCGGATCATGATGATTGACAGCTGAAAACATAGCTGGGACACCATAGTGCCGCACCACAGGAATCTTCGCAGACACATGCAAGCAAGCAAGGCATACTAGCACCGACATACAGCCCACCACAGCTGGAGAAACACCTCCTGCAACACTTGAAGGATACACAACCAGCTCTGGCCGGATCATGATGATTGACAGCTGAAAACATAGCTGGGACACCATAGTGCCGCACCACAGGAATCTTCGCAGACACAGGCAAGCAAGCAAGGCATACTAGCACCGACATACAGCCCACCACAGCTGGAGAAACACCTCCTGCAACACTTGAAGGATACTTAACCAGCTCTGGCCGGATCATGATGATTGACAGCTGGAAACTCACAATATTCCTGAAATCTGAGACGTTCACCCATGGGCTGCGTAAACTAAGCAGATTTCCCAAGCGCTGGTAAGACATGATGGCTATATGAAACCTTTCCCGTAATTCTAAGCCCATATGTTAACACGACTTAAAATTTCAGTTGGTCATTATGTGTTAAGAGGTTCAAACAAAGAAGCCTTCAGACAGTTCTACGCGATACGTTTTTCTATTTGAATAACAATAAGAAAAACAAGAAGATTATTAAAAAAAATATATTTTTATAAATAACTAAACAATAAAAAAAGTAGGGTTATTGACATTACAAAATATAAAAGGTATTAGTAATAATAGTAGGAGTGGGGAAAGGCCTGCGGAAGGTAGAGTCGCTCTAATCCTCTCTAACTTTCACTCAAATAACTTATTGTAATAGGATTATAAGTTCTGGCGGGAAGGACGTACATTTTGGCGGCAACTTCCCCTACCCTTCTTCTTCTGTTCATATTTACAAATTCTATCTTCCGCTTTCAGAACTCCGGCTGGGTTTTATTTTTTTATTCTTTCTTCTCCCCGACAAATACGATGACATTCTAACCAGCAAGTTATATTAAAATATCATTTTTACTTTTACCATCTTAAATAATCGAGTACTCTATTGTTTGGGGGAAATTTTTATATTCAATTTTTAAGTTTGGCCTTTACTGTAATTCAGCCTTTACAAGCATCCAGCAATTAAAATGGAGAGAACGTTGTTACATATTCAGAAAGAGGAAAACGCGTTTTATAGAATTTATATTTATAGAAATTTAAACTTGCAACAAGATTGGTTCTATACACGTTTTGGATGTGACACAATTCCGGAGATATTTCAAAATTCTACCCTCCCACTTGTCCTATTTCAAACTTAATTTTTCTTTCTTTGTTAAAAAATTAAATGTCAAGTTTGGTAACAATCAAAACTTACGGCAGCTAGAGCGTTATCAGTCTTTATATATATAGTTTTGAACGGACCTCATTTTCGTTATGGATGAAAGTAAACTCCGCACTATGAAGAGTACACCTAAGGAGTGGGCATCGCGCCATAGTACTAGACGGGAGGAAGTAGTTCTCGCCAGACTCAGGCTACCTGACACAACACATAATGACAAGGACATACAACCCTATATGCAAATACTGCAATAAGCACCCAACGATAAAACACATACTGACAGACTGCATCCAACGAAAAAACCTTCACATACCCTACGATATGACTCAATACATGTAGAATTAATATACAATAGGTCTACAACATACTCACAAGAGTTAAAAGGTATAACTTTTATTATATTCTAATAGGCAATGTACAGATATGAGAAAAACTCAGATATCTATTTTTTTTTTTTTTTTTACCGGAGACCCAGCTTCTGTTCTTGTTGGTCATAAGGTGGTGTGACATTTGAGGGAGGACATTTTTCGAAAATCATCTTCATGAGTAGCAGCTGATTCAATAGCTTCACATCAATAGCTGATTTCCCATTTAGTCTTGTAAAGTAAGGAGATTCTCCATGCCCCAGAATGACGGTATTTTCTCTCGTCCTATTACCTATTTCTCCTGTAGTAAGAATCCAATAAAAATAAGACTTTTTAACATTTAGGCTCAACCATGAGCTGCATATTGATAAAAGTTACAAGAATAGAAATTCTTACGATTAGGAGTGGCTGTTAGCGGAAGGCTGAAAACATAAAAATGTAAAAGATGGTTGCTTCTTGTGAAAGGTATCTTATAATATATTCAAGACTCCATCTGTTTTGGAGCACTACTATATCATTGCCATTCCCCTACGTTCTGTCACAATAACTAAAATTCAATTTATTCCAATCAATATAAGTTACTATCCTTGTATCATGTAAGTGAAACTCTCAAAACCAGTGATAGATAATTTTCGGAGTATCGGGGGTATAGCTCAGTGGTAGAGCATTCGACTGCAGATCGAGAGGTCCCCGGTTCAAACCCGGGTGCCCCCTCACTACTTTTTTATTACTTAATTTTCTAAAGTAGTAAATAACTTCCTTGTTACTTTATTTTGAAATAACAAATACCATAATTATTGTCTACCTACTAATTATAATGTACTTAATTTTAATAAATACATATATGT
>CM032230.1:2760000-2762500 GCA_019009955.1 Riptortus pedestris | reverse complement strand
AAATCTATATAGAATCGGACGTAAAGGAGCTTAATGCTTCTATCATTAGACTTAATGACGACCTAAGCCGACTCCACTCCTGGTGTGCCAATCATGGAGTTTTGATAAATAGCCAAAAATGTAAGGCAATCATAATGGGCTATTCGTCACAGCTTAAGAAAATTGAGCGTGATAGCTTGCTGAAATTAAAAATTGGGAATGAATTCTTAGATCTAGAGAACAAGGTGTGCAATCTAGGGATTACAATGACCAGAACGTTGTCATGGAATGAAGAAATCAGGAATAGATGTGCCAAAATATATAGAACCCTTGGTCAAATAAGAAGAATTAATTTTGTGGTACCTATTTTCATCAAAAAGATACTAGTAAGAAGTTTGGTTTTACCTCACTTTAACTACGCATCTCTGGCAATGACCGATATGGCAAGTACTCTGATGGACCGATTGCAACGAGCCCAGAATGCAGCGGTACGGTTCATTTTTAATGTCCAAAGGCACGAGCATATATCTGACTTTTATAATAGGTTGGGTTGGGACAGAATTAGAGAAAGACGAGATAAGGCTTTGTTACTCCTGACATGCAAGATTCTGAAGAGTCAGCAGCCCTCATACATCTATAAAGAACTAATATTCCTAAGCAACATTCACAACAGACCAACAAGACACTCAAAGAGCTTACTATGTATCCCGAAACACCGAACCACAGTATATAATAGGTCCTATAGAATTGCAGCCGCTAGGATATTCAATAAGTATGGATCACATATCGATTTAAGCAAGACTGTGACAACAATTAAAAGTGCCATAAAGAAGATACGAACTTAAATGTATTTCAAGATTATGAATGTATTTATTTCAAAGTTATGTATTCATTTAAAGAGAGACATGCTTTTTGTTTTTTGTTATTTTATAAATTTTATTTTTGTATTGTATATTTGCTTTTGTTTTTTGAGTAAACTATTTTATGTTGCCTTGACACTGAGGTTGTAAATTCAAATTGTAAATTTTCTTTTTCCTGAGCATTGTAAGAGAGGACTTTTAAGTCCTAAATGTATCAGGTTATTTAATAAATAAATCAAATCAAATCAAAATCAAATCTCTCTCTCTCTCTCGCTCTCTCTCTCTCTCTCTCTCTCTCTCTCTCTCTCTCTCTCTCTCTCTCTCTCTCTCTCTCTCTCTCTCTCTCTCTCTCTCTCTCTCTCTCTCTCTATCGCTCTCTATCTCTCTCTCACACACACACACACACATCATGTGTGAGACTAAGTATTGATTTCACTTTTAATAAATTTTTTTCATAAAAATAAAAAAAAATATATTTTTAATACACACATTTGGACGGCATCGTATTTAACGAATAGAATAGCTATGTTCTATTAAAACAGATAAAGAACTGGATTAAATCTCTTTATTCCTGACAATAAGATATACTTAAGGTAAAAACACAGGACATATTTTTATACAGGCCAACTACTCACTTGACATGGTATAATTAATTCAAGTTACTTTCCATTTAAACGAAGAGACACTATAAAATACAACGTCGGATCGATGGATATTTGAATGAAAAAATTGGGTTAAGAGTACAATTATAATATGTGATTTCCCTTAAGAGAAATCTGCTAATAATACCACACAAAGTGTGTTATCTAGCGCGTGCCACCGATTCTACTCGTTATGATAGGTTATCAGCTCCGCCTTCCCCTCTCCCATCCCATCAGTGTAATGGCACTGATAACATCAAATTATCATGCTCTATCATTTCCAGCTCTGGACCATTGTATTTACTGTCTAAACATTTTCCTAGCATTTTATTAGAAAATATCCCTTAAGGAAATGAACTAATCAGATGTATTTAATAAGCGATTTTCGAATCATTTCGTGAAATTTCTATCGATACTCAGGAGATATGGAAGTCTTTTCAAATATATATATATATATATATATATATATATATATATATATATATATGTGTGTGTGTGTGTGTGTGTGTGTGTGTGTGTGTGTGTTTGTGTGAATCTGTAAGGGCACAAGCCGTCACAATTTTCGTTTGATAGTTAACAAACTCGATATTTAAAGATATAATATAAACTAATGATTAAGTTCGTTAATGACTGAAAACTAACCAGTTGGAGAGGAATTTTGAAAATTCGAAATAAATTCAAAATTGCCCGTCGGATGCTGAAAATGCATAGAAATAATCTTCTCTTATTTTTCCACTCTCTTGAATATTAGTCTGGATATTTCCATTTTGGAGTTTTCAACCTTTAGTACACCTTCACTACTACTCATATCATATTAACAGTACGTTGTTATTTCGTGAACCATTTTATTCGAAACTAAAATACCAAATATTGTTTTCCATGAACATTTAATCTGAGATTTATGCAACTTTTTTCTTTGGAACGTCATCATTTAAGATGTTACGCTCTAAACTGCATTGTTTTATTTGATGATCACCGTACTCTATACTTAACCGTTTCTTGATTAAGTAAAGGTTATAT
>CM032230.1:2725000-2755000 GCA_019009955.1 Riptortus pedestris | reverse complement strand
ATAGATGTCTCTCCTTCTCTCCAGAATAACATTAGAACCTCTTATTCCTCTCTCTGGGACCTAAATCTAAATTGGTCTTCGTCGACATAGAGTTCGCATAAAAATCAATCAGTTCTCTGGGCACATCAGGAGCACCACTATGCTTCTAACATTAACATCTGTCGCACAGACGCCGCGTAAACTAACCAGAGTTTGGTTAGTTTGGTGCTATAAAGCATACCTGATCTCATCTCACCATAATTCTCTATTTCTAAGTTAAAATCCGGTGATTAGGAGTACGAAGAATTCGCGTATATTTGAGTTACGATGAAATGTATAGAACGACTATTGTTTAACACGATTGGTTCTATAACCTTTTTCGATCCGTCTCATAGTGACGGAGATTTTCTGAATTATCGGACTCCCTCTACTAAGCCTTCTCTTCCAGATCCAATTTAAGCCATTAACGAATATGATCTTTAGTGTTTAACAAAAACGGTTATACTTAGAGGTTGGTAATGATCAAACAAAAGCTCGACAACTAGGACAGTGAGAGACAAGTGTGTGTGTGTGTGTGTGTGTGAGTGTGTGTGTGTATATATATATATATATATAGTCCCTTATTTTCGTCATATCCTAGGTTCCATAAATGGACATTTGAGGAAAATATCGGAATATGGCTTTATAAAGTAAATAGCCGATTAAGGGAAATCTGCTAATAGTATGGAGCTGTCAGTGGTTTGAGATAATATATTATCAGCTATCACGAAGCATTCATACACATGTTTTTTTAGTATAGAATACGTATTATAATTTTCATTGATAAATAATTATAATATATTACCAATTTTGTAGATATATCATTTTCAGTAGTAATATCATTAGTTTCAAGTTGTACATAGTGTGGGACTTTACCCATCGATCTAGTGTCCTAGAATTTGTTATGCTACTAACCTTTATTTTATTCCTGGCTGTATTCATTAATATTGACACTGGAAGGAAAACAGTAGCAGTATATGTTGACAGTGATATGTTGTCAATTACACCGGATCCTCTTGTCTCTATTACTGAATACGAATATGTTTAATTATTCACAACATTTGTAATTAATGATGCAAATATATGTAGTGGTGTGTTTACAAGCTATTTCCTACATTCTAATTAGCTAGCTTCCCTTGTTGCATTGTTCCCGCTCCTACTGGAGAACAATCATTTGGCCAATCTTTGCCTCTCCTTTGCCAGTTCAGTTGGTGTTTCCGTATTCTTAATACACTTAGTTGATCTCCAGTTATGGGCTACTTTCCCAGTGTGGAGGATAAACAGGAAAGTAATTTTCCAAAATTTTATTCCAATGTTCACCGCTCCAACCCCGCAAGAATTATAGAGCTGTAATGACACTAGGATGCATGACGCAGACATTAATATGTGGTTTCATGTTGGACTCTAGCCAAACAAGGCACCAGCTGAGCCGTATGCTCCGGTCGGACAGAATGTGATCATTATAATTACTACATTCATAAGTTAATTGTCTATATATACTAAATAAATGATAATATAACAATGAACGACATATTACAATGATCCTTCTGTTCTTATCAATAAAGTGTATTCCTAGGAGATGAGATAACACCTATTTTATTCATGTTTGGGTAGCTCCAATAATCAAACATATATTTCACCTGAATGTTATATTTCTGTTTACAAATACATGTATAATAAGTAGAAACAATTTAAAAAATGGTCAAAAGTAATTCAGCACAAAACAAATGTTGAATTTTCAGACATTTTTTAGTTGATAACTGGGAGCTATACCTCTTTCTTTTTGCAGCAAACACTTCAATTTTCGTATATTACAGTAATCCAATGTTTTGGACCAATGACTAATAACAGATATATTTACGAATTTATATTTTACCTCTCCTCTGAATTGACACCCACCCCTCATAGTCTGATTTCAGCCATTAAAAACATATTTTGTTTACATGAAACGTTTAATAATCCCACACGTCACGAGAAAATAAACACTGCAGCCGCTAGAACCTTCACAAAAATTTGAGCTCACCTCATTTTTGCAATCTGTTTGCTAGTTTTTTTTTCAACATTTCCTCAAGAGAATTGAATTAACATAATCTAACACGGTACAGTGTTGTAAATAATCAGTTATTTCACATTTTATTACAGAACCAAGTCAATATTGAAATTTGTATACACTTTTAAAGGGCAAATTAGAAGTAGAACAGTGTTTTACCCAGATTGGTATTTAAATAAATGTTAAATTAAAATATGAGGGGTTTATATGGGGTGGGGGGTGGTTATAATGCATATTTATGAAGCTATTTCATGGAAATATGGAAATGAGTTCTGTTTCTTTTCGAACAGTTTTAAAATGTCCTTTGAAGCGTTTTTTATTTTTATTGAATTTAATTTATTGTAATAAAATTAATTCTACGTAGTACAATATTATTAATTTTTCGTTTAATTTGTCAAACTTTTAGATTGTAGAGATGAAAAATATTCAAATAAATGAGAAATACGATGATAGTTACATGTATGGAAGATTGCATTTCAATAAGCTGCCATTAGAAACAAATTTAGACTGATAAAAAAACAGAGTTGTTAACTCCTTTTAGCAGTTGTCCCGAAAACAGTTATTCATTAATGATTGGAATAATTTATTGCATGCCTTTGATACTATACTGAGAGAAATCGAATCTAATACACTGAATTGGGCTTCAACTAATAGACACTCTAGAAGAAAACTAAAGTACTTAGGGTAGGTACAAAGCACACTAGACTAACTTATTCATATGCAGGGAAAATGAAATTGAATAGATAATCTTTTTAGGTATTTAAGAAATGAAGGATATTTGATAAAATATAAAAACCATTAAATTGGTGTAGACGTGTAAAAAACAAATTTCTCGATGCAAGCCTTTAAGACTATACATGCTTATTGATATATAAAATTGTTTACACTAGCTTTCATCATGTATAAATAGCATCCATTGTATTTGTGAAAAATAAGTATTTGCAGTTCATCTCTATTCACATCCTTCCTTTTTTCATTTTTACTATATTTGTTTTGTATGTAAGTGTATTTATAATTTGAATTTATTTCTGTACAATTATATTTTTTTACTGTAGAACCAAGAATTGCCATGGCAGCGAAAGTTTGTGCTAACGTCGGGAATTTTTAAAATATTCTATGATTTAATATATAAAAATAATTAAGAACTATGTAAAGGAATATAAATAAATAAACAAAACTAAAGAAAATAATTTATTTCTATTCTCACTAAGAACATGTAGTTAAAGACTTGAAGGTTATTTTATAGTTGTAGGCTGGTTGATGGGTATCATTACTATGTAGACTACGGGGGATGGCTCTCTAACAATTCTGGCTTTAAGTGATGCCTTTGTTGTTGAATGGCTGAAGACTAAGATCTAAAGACTAAGGAAAAATATGGATAACGTAATATTTCTAGCAAATTAACTATGATTGGTAAACAACTTTTTCCACATTTTCCAATCCGACTTAAAATAATGGAGCCATTTCACATTGTAATATTCTATTCTACTCTCATCGAACCCCACTCCCCTCTTTCTGGTCCCATTACCAGCCGTTACCAAATATACTTTTGATTGTATGAAAAAGAAGAATATCGACTATGGGATTAGTCAAATATAAATCATATGGTCTAGAATGTGAAATATTAAATCATAAAGTCGTCCAAAACATATTTGCAAGAGCCAAAAATAAACAATATAACTCGTTGGTATATTGGCTTACTGTAAACGCAAGATGTATAGAGGTGGATGGTTCCCTGAGTGCTAAAAAATAAAAAAAAAAACTATATAATTTATTAATACTCCAGATATTACAAAGAATTAACACATAAATTATAAACAATTAAATTTGAAACAATATTTATTTATCCGAGAAATAATTACAGGGCTCTTTTGAATTTTTCATACTCCCTCGCCCCTCATCTCCTTGTTCGATCTCAGCCGTCAATAAACGATATTTATTTTTGCATAAAACATTTTATCATCGTGAGTGAAAGAGAGTGGAGGATGAGAGAGAGAGAGAGAGAGAGAGAGAGAGAGAGAGAGAGAGAGATAGGAGGGAGGGGTGAGGTGGTTAGGGCCCCAGGTGGAGACTAGGGTCCTAATTATAGGATAATAGGATAGCTGGCTAAGTTGGCTGTCAAGCAGAGACTACAGGCTCCCAAGACGGGGGCCTTACACAGCTCCAACTTTGGAAGTAAATACAGGCCTCAAGGGGGGGGGGGCGATGGTAAAGCCTGTCATCCCTAGAGGCTCAGGATAGGCCACACTCCCCTGGATTAGCTCTTGTCGATGACCTCCTGTCACTTGCACAGATTATCCCACATTTTTCCTGACAACGGATAATAAAAGTTTATGGGAAGTCTTAATGGACATCTCATCCCTTGTGGCAAAGCCGTCATTACAAGCTTTGCCTCATTACTTTCTAAAGTGATTAACCTTTCCTTGATTATTGACAGACATTTCTCTTAAAAATATCTTCAACAACTTTTATTATCAACCCGCTCTAAACTTGAGGCTGACATTATAATGATTAGAAAATAGATGGGCTTTTGTACTATCGCAGCTTGCTTCTCTAAATTATGTTGACATCTGATTTGGAGGTGGTAACATATCCTGATGAAGGCCTTCCAAACACTGGTTTTGTCGAAATCTTGCATCAAGGATCCCGATCAAAAATTAAGTGATTGATACGGTGCAATATCTCGGACAATGGCCTTGAAATACATTGTAACGTACTTAGTATTTCAAGATTACCTGTAAACGTAGTGCTGCCAAATATGCATTCATTGGCCTAATTGAGTTATTTTGTTGCTACTCGAATATTACATAACTTTAAGCACGTATTTAAGATTGGCATAGATGGAGCGAGGACAGAGAATCTAGAAGCTTCAATGCGGGCACCTCGGCTCCCACCTATCAGCTGGTGAGTGTGGGACTGGAACCTACTAGAGTGGCCACTGGCTATTTAGAATTCGGTCCGCTCGCCTGCCTGCTCAATAAATATTTAGTTGAGCATCAGTGATTCGACGAGTGATTCGAGTAATCGACTAGTGAGTTATTGTCATGTTTAATAAGATTGTGCTGAGTAAAAATAACGTGAGTTAGCGTTTGGTTAGAGATTTTCTTCTGGACCTATCGATGATTTTACTTTTTATCATATCGATTGTAGTTAGCTGACATGGCCCGCCATATTCCTTTTAGATAGTCTATGCCTGACGTAGCCACAAAATGTATGTATGATTTTACCACTAGTCGGATATTGCTCCTGATGATGCAAAATATTGAAACGAGCAGGGCAATAAAGTGGTTGCCTAGCAAATCAGCTATTGAGGTTGTACTCATGACGCCCTTCTTTCAACGAGAAAATAGGGAATAGAGGGTGAGATAAGATGTTGAGTGCGTCATACTAGCAAGTGGGCAATCTGCTTTGTTTACGCAGCTCTTCCGGAGGGACTTTACATTTATTTATCTTAACTTTCCTCCATGTACTCTCGACTCAGGTGGACTTAATGACATAATGTGATCTGAATAAGTTGATTGGTTGGTTTTTGTAGCTGCTAGAGGTGCTTTCTCCTCGCCGAATGGAGTATTTAATTCGAGGTTGGTGTAAGTAAATGCTAGAGTGTATATGGCGCAGCTCCCAGTGCGTGGGCTCAACTCCTCTTCATTCTCTTAACAACCTCTGACATTATTCAGATTAGGCTCAGCACTGCTCATTCTAGTCTAGTTGCCTACCAACTGGCTCCGTCCATGCCTAAATGTCAATTTATTATTAATTGTCCATATTAATTTAATACAAATCTGTGTAAATAAAACTCTAATGATTGTCTGATTTATGTTTAAATTAGGCGGCGATATGTTTTGTCAAGCTTCAGAACATTATAAGAAAAATTTCATCAAAAGTGGACATCGTGTATATCCGCCCGTATGTTGCACAGTCACTCAAAAACGGCTCCAAGGAATTCCATGAACTTATATATTTGTGAATTAATTAGCTCATCGTACTACTCTATATCAGACTGAATTGTCAACTAGGAGGGGGTTTGCTTGTTCATGAGATCATATTTTGATCAAAATCATCATTACTATTGGTTTTATTGAAAAAAAAATTAAACAGAACGAATTATGTGAATTTTTTCCTAATTCGTTAAATACATTTATGAATTTGGAGATTTTTACTTTTTGTTTTGGTGTAGCACAATTTTAGTAATTCTCAATTTTTTTTTAAAAATAAAATAATTGGTAAACCCGCCTTATTCTAAAACATATGATAAAATATGTTCAGCAATAGAAAAAAACACCCTTAACGTTTTTCCAGTGGAATCATAGGACCAGAAAGCCAACATAATACTGTGTTATATATACTTGTCTGTTCCCGCTCTAGCTGTCGAAATTTTGGTTTGACCGGTACCAAACTCGAAATACAAGCCTTTCATGTGGAACTAATGATCAAGTTCGGAAAGGGCTGAGAGAGAATAGGGAGGGGGTAGTTAAGTATGTATTACCAAGTCTATTTAATATACATGTATTCATTAATATAATTAGTAAAGTATGGCTCCACGTCGGGGGTATAGCTCAGTGGTAGAGCATTCGACTGCAGATCGAGAGGTCCCCGGTTCAAACCCGGGTGCCCCCTCACTACTTTTTTTATTTAATTTTCAAACATTTAGGCTTACATATACTTATAAAGGCTTGGATGAGGTTACTGGCTGATTTATTCGTATATTGAGTTGTTTAAAAGAAGTATATAATCACTATTTAACCTTCCAATCAGAGTTCCATACTTTCCCTTAACAAAACCCTCAATGATCCCCGCTGAAATTCCAAACGATGGCACGTGTGCTGTCAAAAAAGTTCATAAATAATTTAATTTTATTAATACGGATCATTTCATAGTAGACTTGCCTTAATCCCAAACACACACACACACACATATATATATATACATTTGCATGTATTTATATACAAATATAATTTACAACTTCATTTCTTGACCATATAGCACAAGACTCGTACTAATGGATAGTGTAAAGTTAGATGACTTCATCTGTGAGATGTTCCTTCATTAGGGAATTGTGCTCCGTTTACTCGACTTTTTTCTTGTTGTACATTTTTAAACAGATATATTATTGTATTATCAGTAAAAAAAATGTGTATAGAATATTCGTCGGGGTGGGAATAATAAAGAAAGTAAAATACAATGGCTCTATTTTCTCTTTTAATTAAAAACTGTGCTTTCATAATAAGTGTGATATGTATTTTCCATTTATTTGATTTGATTTGTTTAATTTGTCAGAGGCAGCAGTTAGTGTTGAGTGTCTGTTCAACTTCAACCAAATAACAATGGATGAAAAAAAAGTATTTATAAATATTTTCTATCTCTCTTTTTACTAAAGCAGTCCCGTAGTGAACACCAAACAATATATTTTCTTATGCAATATTGTATGTGTTCTTTATTTTAGTAATTGCTCAATTTATTAGGAACTCTAATAATACTGAAAAAAAAGTCCCTCAAGTACTGCGTAAACTAAGCAGATTTCCCTCGTGAAGTTTTTTTTTGATTATTATTATTTACGTCCACTTTGTGCTACAATGGCTAATCGGGAAGGGGTTGTCTACAGGTTACCACCTTTTTCTAGCAAGGGTGGGACTAAGGAGTTTGTTTAATGAGTCCGTCACTAAATGCATTTCTACTGCCCAGGGCGGGAATCGAACCCGCCACTCGAGGTTTACCACGCAAGATTAAGAACAGCGACTTAACTCGCACTGCAATTTTAATAACCTCCCGACGAGAAGCGTCTGAAATGTAAACAAATAGGTTTGCCAACCTCTCCGAAAGAAAAAGAATTACTGAAATATATCGGAATAAAACATATTAATTTTATTAAAAACTATTAATT
This sequence comes from Riptortus pedestris, assembly GCA_019009955.1. NCBI lineage: Eukaryota > Metazoa > Arthropoda > Insecta > Hemiptera > Alydidae > Riptortus > Riptortus pedestris. The sequence goes on along the minus strand of CM032230.1, from coordinate 2,747,051 downwards.
ATGACTAGTACTGTATATTGTAATGAATCAGAATCATTTTCATCTCAATCACTCAAATTTTAGTAATCTAAGAACAAAAGAAGGGGGGGGGGGAGTGTCATCAGAACATATTTGCATATATCTCACAAAGTAAATGTTCATTGAATACAGTATTTGATATTTTACGCTGTAAGGAAGTGGTTCATGGTATAACGGCTTATTGTTAATGTGACATGAATAGAAGTGGGTTTTGCTGAAGGCTCAAAACTGGAAAATGCAAATATCTCGGTCAATATTCAAGATAGAGAATACATGTATCTAACAATATTTATAGATCATTCCATTTGCAATAAGATTTACTATACAATTTTTCGATCAGAAGTATAGTGACATATTTCGAAAATCCTCCTGTCTAACCCCTCCCCCCTCCCACTGGTCCAATTTCGAACATGAACGATCGTGGTTTTGGTTTTTACATGAAACGTTTAAACATCGAGTTTGACAACTATCAAGCAAAAATTCCGACCGCTAGAGCGTTAATTTTCATATTTATATAATTTTGAATGGACCTCATATTCGTCATCTCCTGGGTAGGACCAATGGACATTTGAAGAAATTTTTCGAAAATCGCGTCATGAGTACAACCACCATAGCTGTTTTACCTTAAGAGAAATCTGCTAAAAAAATAGACATTGAGGTAGGGGCTGACTTAACTAAGCAGATTTCTCATATTGGAATGACACACTGATAATTTCATCTGACAATCTATTGTCTATGAGTTGAAGGAGGGGGGGGGGTACCTGAAGTATGAAAACAAGAAATTACGAATGACTCGCTTAATATTGCAGATACGAAACAAATATTGGCCTACATTATATATAGAAAATAGTATTTGCAACGAGATCGGTTGTATACACGTTTTGATTTGACTCCTAATTAAGAGACATTTCAAATTTTTAAATTCCGCTCTTTCTGGTCCAATTTCCGTCGGTAACGAGCATAACTCTTAGTGTTGCATGGAAATACCTTAAATGTCCTCACACAACATATTTCCATCTTATCTCTTAATGTTCAGTTGATAGCGATATTTGACATAAAGCTTAGAATAAGAGTTTCCATAAACTCCTAGCATGTAATTAAAAAGAGCTGAGTAGAAGTGGGGTTTTTGCTCGGTTAATATGCAGGTTAGGGAAAAAAATGTTGCAGCATTCACTAGAAATTAAACATGCAATGTGATTAGTTATAACCAATTTTCCGATCCAACTCATAATAAGAGTAATATTTCGAACTGTTCATCCAAGGGGAACTATGACATCCTTCTATGTCTTGATTGCACGTGCTAGGAAACACATTAGAAGGCTAAATAATGATTAAATACTTCGTTTAATCGATGTAAAATATGATTCCTTTAGCTATTAGTCTCCTCAAAATGTTTATAAGTATACGTAAGCATGTGTGTTTCAAAAATAAATAAAAAAGTAGTGAGGGGGCACCCGGGTTTGAACCGGGGACCTCTCGATCTGCAGTCGAATGCTCTACCACTGAGCTATACCCCCGATGTGTAGGCATACTTTCCTAATTATACTAATAAGAACATATATATTCAATAGACTTGGTAATACAGATTGACCCCCCCCCCTCTTCCCAATCCTATCTCAGGTTAACGAACTTGATCATTAGTTTCACATGAAACACGTATATATTGAGTTTGGTAACGAACAAACAAAAAAGCGACCGCTAGAGCGGTAACACACAGATATATACATAGTTTTAAATGGATATCATTTCTGTCATAAAAAAAATATAGAACAATATTATTAGAAAATAAAATTAGTTTTTTTACAATTTTTCGATTTGATTCATAGCGAGTATCCCGCTATCTATTATAATTTATTTCTGTTATCGCTCTAGTAGTCTCCATTTTATAGAACCAATTTTGTTAAACTATTGGAGTTTTCAATACTTTCAGCTCAAGTGTTAAGCGAGTTATTCAGGTCTTCTAGCTCTGCCGTTTGTAACCCCTTCCCTCCTTCTACTCATAAGGTTTTTACATATAAATATTTGGTGAGATGAGATCACAACTGGGCTTTTCTCAAACATGGGAAATCTGCTTAGTTTACGCAGCCTCTGCTTGATAGACATTCAGTAGAGAAGCGAACTTCTGATGAGACGTACAGTGAAGTACGTGAAACACCTAGTGTAGCAAAGTGAGCGGAGGACAAAAAATATTCCTATAAATTCTGACACGGCATAAAATATATATATATATATATATATATATATATATATATTTTAATTTAAACAAGAAAGCAATAAGACTTGTCATGAAGAAATTGATCTTAACTATTAAAGAAAAGAAGAATATATATTAAGATACTTGTTGAAACGCCTTTTGCCGAAAGAACTTGAGTTGAAAAAAACTTGGCTTCACAGCCGTTTCCGAAGAGTGTTAGGAATACACCAGACAACACACACGATGTGTTTCGACCTTTCGGGTTTCTCCAGCTAGGCGTTTGCTACAAATGAGCTTCGGCTCCTAGTGTGAACCTAGGACAATGTTGAGTAAACAGAATAGTTTAAGACTGTGTGACAAACTGTTCGTACGGCACAAGGATGGAAGTCCAAAACATCGTGTAAACTAAACGTCGTATAGTCTAGTGCAGGGATGAGCTACACTAGACCAAGCATTTCTAAAATTGAATTTATTTCATCTACTTTATCCCATCAAAATATTGTTACAAAATTAATTATAATAAAATGCTAGTACATACTAAACTGAAAACAATTTTTTGTGGCGAGTTATTCACTTTTCGGCGACTTGTTCAAACATACAGTACGAACTCGCCGTGTCTGGGCATGTTTAGCAGATTCCCTTAAGAGAAAGCAGCTATTGAGGTTGTACTCATGACGTGATTTTCTGAATTATTCTTCAAATGTCCATCGATGCTACCTAAGAGATGACGAAAATGAGGTCAGTTCAAAATTGTGTATATATATTTGTCTGATAGTTATAAATATTGTTTTATACATTTCTTCTCTATCTCGAATTTTAACCGAGAAACTTACATTTTTCAGTTTTCAGCTTTCAGCAAATCCCCAATTCTACTCATGTTACTTGAACAATTCTCTGTTATATAATAAACCACTTTATTCGAAGCTTAAATACCAAATATTGTTTTCAGAGATCTGCTATATTTTTAAGTGGTATTGACACCAAATTTAATATTACCGAAAAATTGTGTTCATTGGTTCCAATGCAAGGGAATACAACCGGAAAAGACCGGTACGATGAACTAAAGTCTGTGTTGGATAATTTTTCAGTTTTATTAGAAAAAATTATTGGTATATCGACAGATGTAGCACGAGAAATTTCAAGCATGGAGGTAGAAGTTTTGGGAAGACTGTTTCAAGACATTAAGAAAGTCGCAGGAGGGGAAATATTTGTTAACCACTGCATAATTCACCAGGAACATTTGTGTGAGAAAAGATTGTGTTTACCAAATGTCACAATACCAATTAAACTAATCAATTTGATAAAGTTGCGAGCGTTAAATCACCGTGAATTTAAAGAATTCTTGAAAGATTTAGAAACTGAATATGACGACGTGGTTTTAATACCGAAGTACGTTGGCTTAGTAGAGGTGCAATGCTAAAAAGAGAATACAACTTAAAAAGCGAAATACAATTATTCTTGGATCTGAAGGGATATGCCTTTCCTCATTTTGGTAATAAAGAATGGATGAGGATTTTGGGTTTCTTATCGACACGACTCAGCATCTCAATGATCTTAATGTGGAACATCAAAGAAAAGGACAGTTTGTTCAAAATTTGCATGATAAAATTCAGGGCCTTGAGCGCAAATTAAAATAGTGGAAACAGCACCTTTTGCAGAATATGTCTCACTTTCCGCATTTAGTAAAAGAAAACACTACAACTTCTCAAAAATACACACAATATATAGACATTTTTATCAACGAATTTCAATTACGATTCAAAATGTTCAAAGCTGAGGAGTCAGAGGTTTCCATGAAAATGTTTTCATCGCCATTTAATATCGATGAGGATACAGTTCCTGAGGACTTTCAAATGGAACTATTTGACATGCAGAATAATACCGATTTAAAAAATTTATTTTTCTCAGTAAATATCGAAAAATTTCATAAATCTTATGTGAGCCCTGAGAAATGTCCGCTTTTGACGAAAAATGCAAAACAAATTATGTGTCTGTTCTGAAGTACTATTATTAATTAATTATTTTCAACCATGAAATTAATCAAAAATGACCACCGATCAAGACTGCTTGATGCACGATTAGAAAGCTGCATACGTGTAGCTACTTCATCAATTCCATCTGATATTGACCAGCTTGTTTCGAAAAAACAGTGCCAAATTTCTCATTAAAAATTTCAAGTAAATTCATTTTTTCTTTTCTTTTATTGTTTGTTTTTATTTTGTATGAAAATTTGTATATGAAATCTTTGTTGTTTTTTTTAATTGTATACTAATGTTTATTATAAAAAAAAGTGTTTATTACTAATAAGTGTTACTTTATGTGCGGCCCGCCAAAAATGTTTAAAACTTAGAATGGCCCGTAGACTAAAAAGGTTGCTCACTCCTGGTCTAGCGCACTTATAAATTACCGAATTTAACAATAAAAATTGTCATAAGTCAATAGTTATTATATTTTTAACATTAATGAATTATCATATTTATAACAAGTTTCTTAATGTCTTTTCAGTGTTGACTTAGCCTTTCTTGTTTAATCAACTCATTATCGCAGAATTATTATTTATACAAATATATTCATAATTGAATTAACTTTAAATAAAAGCAAAATGGTTATAAGCATAGTTATAAAACAACTAGTGATGATTGTGAAGTAGTGCAGTTGTAAACAAGTGCAGGTTATAAACAAGGAAGGTAATTATTATTATATTTAAATTTTAAAATATATTGATTATTTCCACCAATAATTCATTCACATTTCAATTTATTTTGTTAAAATAAATTCTTACAATATTAAGAAACATTTAAAAGCATTTAATTTCCAACTTCAAATTATTTTTTAATTTATACTTATTACTAATTAAGAAGGCAATTCACTTTCTTCACTCTTTTGCAAAATGTTTCACTTTCTTCACTCATTTCAGTTTAGTAATGTTACCATTATTCAACGATTACAGAAAAAGTACTTATTTTGTATATACAATCTAGCTAAAGTACTCGGCGATGCCCGGGAAATCATCGTTAACTGACTAATGATGGTATTTTTATATTTTTTATAGAAAATCGTTGAAAAACCAATGTGAATCGGAATATCGCAATTTTTCATTTCAGGCCTCCCTCATAACCCTCACTCCCGTTTGGATTTAAAAATTATAATATATCTTATACTCATGGAAGAATTAATGCTAATTCACATACAGAGTTTTGATAAGTTCGGTTCAATCGAATTGTTCGCGGCTCCCGCTCTAGTTTTTAGTGTGTATCTCGTTTATAATTCGTTATTGACAAAAGTGAATATAACAAAAGTTACTCTAAATAACAAAATAAACAACGTTTGTTATGTTCATATTTGTCGAAAAACGAAAAGAAAACGAAATACCGCTATTTTAAATTCTGACCTCCCCTACAACCCCCACTCCTGCCCGTCCCTAGAAATGTTGGTATGGCTTGTTATAATGAAAGCATTAGTGCTAATACACATACCGAGTTTTATTAATTTTGGTTGGGTCTTATGTCCCAAATAAAATTGTTCACTTCCGCTATAGGTTTTAGCGTATATCTCGTTTATAATTCGGTATACGAAAGAAGTTTATATAACAAAAGTTACTCTAAATAACAAAGTAAACAACTTTTGTTATGTTCATATTTGCCGAAAAACTAATAGGAAATGAAATATCGCTATTTTTAATTTCTGGCTTACCTTATAACCCTTATTAGAACAGGAGTGGGTGTTCGTCTCAGAGAATTTTAATATAGCCTAAAGTCTAAGTTGGGTTAGTCGTAATATACATAGCAAGTTTCATAAAATTCGGTTCAGCCGTTAAAGCGTGAAAAGGTAACAAACATATACGAAAGAAGCAAAATGCAGTTATGGTGTCTATGACATGTGAAACGAAAAGTTATCGTGAAATTTTGAGAAAAAAATCAATGTATAGACAGAGGTTACAATTTTATATATATAGATATATATATATATATATATATATATATATATTAGTGTGTGTTCGTAAATTCAATGTTCACACCAAATTAATTCCTTTTACATCTATTAAATAAAAATAACATCCTAAAATCCCACCCTAGCTAGAAAAGGATGGTAACCTGTAGATAACCCGTCCCAATTAGCCTAAGTTGCAAACAGTGGACGTTAATAAAAATAATATTAAATAAAACAAACTCAATGGTTTTCTGCACTTCATTTAAAATTATTTCATATTAAAGTAATTTACGATATCCCCGTTGCCAACAGATGAAAACACGTCACAGAACAAAAATTATGTGTTTTTTATAATAAACAATGAACGCCATTTATAAACCTGTTGTACCTTGCGAAAACAAATAGAATTGGTGATTAGATAAGAAGAAAATTTGCGGTGGAATGCTTGTACCTACATATCTTCTCTAGCATCGGAGAGTGGATTATAGATAAGGAAAAACTCTGGACAAGCAATATTTACATAATCGCATACATTCCTAAATTATTGATTATTATTATTTATTAACGTCCACTTTTTGCAACATAGGCTAATTGGGACGGGTTATCTACAAGTTACCACCAAATTATTGATTAAGATAATGATAGTTTTCTTGGATACGAAGAAACATCGAAAGACATATTTTGCAGTAACTGCTCAGTGGCTGCGTTACCCGGCGCATTTCCCTTTGAGCAGAGATGATGTCATCCCACATCTTCCCTCTATTACACCTTGAGCAAGCGAAAAGAAACCAAGATTTAAAAATTACAAAAAAAGACCTCAGATTTTTGTGTTTAAGTCATTTGTGTAAGAGTTGTAGTTCTACAGTGCAATGCTTTTTCAGTGTGCCTTGACCAAGGTAATGCATTTTACAGAAACGTTGCCAAACTGATGTTGCTTCATTCCGATCCAGGTAACGGACAACCACATGAAACATTCGCAGCTCTATCGGCGGTCATCACCAACGATATAAAATCATCATCTGAAGTTGAAGCTTTGTAGTAGAAACTATGGCGTTATTTCGGAAGCTGCTTTTATTAATATATGCTTTTAATCTCATTTACCTCATTTCGAAGTCTATGTTGGATTATTTTAGCAGATTTCCCTTAAGGGAAATTAACTATTGAGGTCGTACTCATGACGCGATTTTCGAAAAATTTCTTCAAATGTCCATCGATCCTACCCAAGAGATGACGAAAATGAGGTTTGTTCAAAACTATATGTCTAAATATATATATATTTGTCTGTTAACACTCTAGCGGTTGCAATTTTTGTTTAATCATCACCAAACTCGGTATTTAATCGTTTTATGTAAAACGGAAGATCAAGTTCGTTAACGGCTGAAATCGGACTAGTGGGAAGGGGGATTTAAAGGGGGGATTTTTGAAAATTCGAAATATCTCCGTTACTATACGTCGGATCGAAAAATTGTATAGAACAAATCTTATTGCAAATTAAATTTACTATAAATATTGTTCTATACATTTATTCTCTATCTTGAATATTAACCGAGATAGTTGCATTTTTATTAAGTGTAACGGACGAGCTATGGTTCCCGCCGAAAGCTAGTTCGGCCGGTTCCGAAACTGATGGCACTCGTATGAAGATTGCCCTATTGTATAACATTACGAGGGAAATCTGCTTAGTTTACGCAGCCCCTGCGTGACGGACTTTTTTGAGTTCAGCTTGTTCTAGTTATTCTGCACCAAAACCACGGTTCCATTATTTCCAATCAATTTTATTCCCTAATGTGAAGATTCCAACATTGAGTTCCGTAAAGCACACTAGATACGAAAGGCTTAGCAACCATTTTTTTGGTATCCATATTTATATGGTCGATATTCGAGGCTTCTTACGAAATCCTCTATATATGCAGCTCTTGGGTGACGGAATTTTAACAGTTCTTGTCAATTTCGAAACTTACCATTTAACTCATAGGAAGTGCTCAGGGTCGCAACCTTGTCTTGTTAAGAATAATTAAAAATAATTTTATATGATTTCGAAAAAAAAGGAATTTCATTTCTGGAATATTGGCAAATGTATATGAGTGAGTACAGAGAGATGCATTCATGGTGATATCCGATAGGAAGTAGATGAGAGAGGCGAGCCAATCTCCGATCTGCCATGGCGGACAGTCGCCCCATTCAGCTGTGTGTCATAGCTACATAGGTCACACAGCTCATCACACATCAGCTGGGGGCTAGGTGCCTCACAGTCTCAAAACATAAGGCACATTGACTCTTACATCTTCCAAGACTTTTCCTCCGGTGCTGTCACATGCTAGAGGAACCAATCAATCACAAGTATCCATTCTACCAAGCAGATGACGAAAATTTGGCACCTTCAAAATTATATATATATATAATTGTGTGGATGTTTTCGACCAGGTTATATTTATATATGGTGTTGTTATTGTTTCTTGGAGGTTTGGTCAATGTTGGTGAACAAAATTTTAGTTCATGCCAATATTTCGAGGTTATTTATTTTCTCTTCTTCAGGGCTGTAAAGATACTGCTACTACTTTATATATATTGCACACTGTTATTAAACTAGAGTGCAACAGATGGTGTTGATGTTATTCTATAATTTAAAGCCATAAGCTCGTTTTCTACCTGAATTATTCGGCCAGAACCGCTCCGTGGATTATCGAGATCCGGGTACCGTTTTGTTCGTCATGGTCGCTTTTTGCTTTGAAAAATGGTCGGATTCGAGGTAGCTCCCACTCCCGGTGAGATATGTCCCTCCGAATTTTTTTATTCCCAACCTCCCCCGCGACGCCTTATATTTGCTATTTCTCTGGCCGTTCCGACTATCGCTTTACCGATCGGGGGAAAAACTCTCGGGTACATACCCTGTCGTTCGACACCTCAAACGCGAATAACCGCCGACTCCCGTGCCGACAAATGACGATCGAACTCGAAAGTATACTTTTTCTTGCGACCCACGAAACTCCCGTTCTATCGCCCCATTTTTTCTTTTCGAAGCGTCATTTTTCAGCTCGAGCGTACGCTCTAGGTAGCCACCGAGGCGATTTCCCGTACCGCACTCCGCCACCCTGTACGGACCCTCCAAAAACGACTCTCCTAAAACTCCTCTCTTTCCGCCGCTCTCCCTCCACTCCCGTTGGGCCTAAGCCCACGCCGATTTCGGCCCCTTCTCTGGGCATCGCTCCCCTACGGACGCCCAAAGACCACCTCGGTCTCTGACGTTAATATAAATGTAATGAAATGTTAATATGCTTATCTAGTGTATGTCGTTGCAGTTTAAGTATGTCGTCTAAATAAAGCTGCTTTCAGCAGCGAGAGGTTTTATCTTTCAGGCTCCGTTATTTATTATAAACATTTTTTTTAAGCTGATTGAATTTCGAAATTGTTTTATTCTCTTCATTTATAGTTATTCAATTTGCATTATTATAGTTGAGGATTTTGACTTTTTTCAATTATTTGTCTAGAACTATTAGTTTTGCAAAGACGTGTAATGCGCATTCTACCAGATAATCAAAGAACTAAAACGACTTCTTTTCCTTCTCTTATTTTTCCTTTTCTTTTCATTACTCTCAATGTTTTATATTTTTCAAAAAATTTTAATTCCTTATTTCACTCATATTATAATTATAACTTTACTAATGTTTACTTATTGCAATCGTTGCCATTGAAATAGTCTTTCCCTATTTCCCCTATTTACAAAAGTAAATAATACGGTTTATTCTAATGGATATTTTTTAAGGTAATGTACTTGGTAACGATTTCATAATATGTAAATTTTATTATACATTTTATATCAATATTTTCTCTTATTATAAAGGTTTTCGGGAATATAGGTCATTCATTTTTCATCAGGTAAATAGTACAACTTTTTTTCATCTTCTTTCTTCTTGAATGACATGAAATAAATTATTTCCCAACCAAATGGGGATCATTTCTTTCAGCTGAATTTAACAAATGTAACGTTAAGAATTACGTATCTGGAAAATACATGTATAATTAAAATATAGAAATCACGAGAGCGAAGCTCGAGTCGATTTACGGCGATCCCGAAGGGATCGCTTTCCCAGTTGTGGCGCTGCCGAAGGCAGCGCTTTTTCAAGGGGGTCAAGGGGGCGTAGCCCCCTTGCTGGCGTGAGCTAGGTTATTATTATTGGCTAAAATTTTAATATAGCTTACAATCATGGGAGAAATAATGCTAATTCGTATACCGAGTTTTGTTAAGTTCGGTTCAATCGTTAATGCCCAACAAAATTGTTGGCATCCGCTTTAGTTTTTAATGTATATCTCGATTATACTTTGTTATAGTGCAAAAGTGAGAACTTCCCAAGACTAGAAATACTTAAAAACTATTGTATATTGTGTATTACACTTGTGGTTACATTAGCAACACTGGTTGTAACCTTCCTCGGTCTGTTTACACTGAGCAGGCTCACAGCCTTATGGCTTTGTATATCTATTATGTATGTCTATAGTTTATTGTCTTTTGTTTGGACTATATTATAATTATTATTCTATAGCTATTATATTATGTTACAACTATTGTTATGTGTTATTACAATTATTGTTATATTTTATTAAAGCTATTTTCATGTTATATTAAAGCTATTATGTTATTGTTATTTTATTATGTTACAATTATTATTGTTATTACAATTAGTGTTATATTTGACCAAAACTCCAAGAAACAATAACAACACCAACTGGATATATAAGCCTTATATGTGAAACTAAAGAAAAAGTTCTTCATTGCCAAAATCGGGCCAATGGGAGGCGGAGTGGATTAAAGGGGGGTTTAGTAAATGAGAAATATCTGTATTATTATACGTTGAATTGAAATATTTTCATTTTTTTGTGTGCATTCGATGATTGAATAACAATTACAGTTTTAATTTATCTTTTACAGTGTGCGGTACACTAAAATACACACACACACACACACACACACACACACACACACATACACACACACGCATATATATATATATATATATATATATATATATATATTCAATTCCAAATATTTCAGATAATATTCAAGAGAGAATATATATATATATATATATATATATATATATATATATATAATCACCACTTTCTGCTATGCTTGAATACTAAATATTTTTTCAGGTGTCCTGTATTATGTGAGATACATGCAAAGTCGTTGCGTGATGACGTTATCAATCAAGATTTTATGTTCTTGCCTTGAAAATGTCCAGCAGCAAGTGGGAAATCTCTTTAGTTTACGCAGCCTGTGCGTGATGGGCTGTTTCATAACTGAAGGCATCATCTACCTGTAAAGGACCGTTGCACGTTCCATTAAACTTTCGCAAAATGAGTAATGATGGGTCGTATGAGACATAGCGAATATGAATCATGCGGCATGAGTACTACTTCAAAAGTTGATGATTATCCTTACGGCAAATCTTCTAAATCCTTACTAAGTAACTATATATAACATTCTTCCTTGTATTTAATGTTTACATTATTCAAGTAATGTGTGTGTTGAATTCCAGTTTTGTTGGAACTAGGATAGGACAGGCTGTTTGTGCCAACCTTCAACCATTTTTGTGAAAAAAACTGTTCAACTTTGATGATGAAGTTTGATGCTCCAATTAGCTGATGCTAGTCCCACCGTTTGCTCTAATTGCTACAACTGACGGTAGTTCACTCTCTAATAGATGCACTCATTCTGAATGGCACTGTTCAATAATGACTATACCTTCCCAAAATTTCCATTTTAGCAGATTTTATTTTAGGGAAATCAGCTATTGAGTTACTTCTCATTCGAAAAATGTCTTCAAATGCTCATCGACCCAAATCAGTTTTTTTTATGACTGAAATATAATCATACATATTGCTTTGAACCTCCAGTTTATCAGTATATATGCATACATATTGCTTTGAACCTCCAGTTTATCAGTATATAATCATACATATTGCTTTGATCCTCCAGTTTATCAGTATATAATCATACATATTGCTTTGATCCTCCAGTTTATCAGTATATAATCATACATATTGCTTTGATCCTCCAGTTTATCAGTATATAAGCATACATATTGCTTTGATCCTCCAGTTTATCAGTATATAATCATACATATTGCTTTGATCCTCCAGTTTATCAGTATATAATCATACATATTGCTTTGATCCTCCAGTTTATCAGTATATAAGCATACATATTGCTTTGAACCTCCAGTTTATCAGTATATAATCATACATATTGCTTTGATCCTCCAGTTTATCAGTATATAATCATACATATTGCTTTGAACCTCCAGTTTATCAGTATATAATCATACATATTGCTTTGAACCTCCAGTTTATCAGTATATAATCATACATATTGCTTTGAACCTCCAGTTTATCAGTATATAAGCATACATATTGCTTTGAACGTCCAGTTTATCAGTATATAATCATACATATTGCTTTGATCCTCCAGTTTATCAGTATATAATCAAACATATTGCTTTGATCCTCCAATTTATCAGTATATAATCATACATATTGCTTTGATCCTCCAGTTTATCAGTATATAAGCATACATATTGCTTTGATCCTCCAGTTTATCAGTATATAATCATACATATTGCTTTGATCCTCCAGTTTATCAGTATATAATCATACATATTGCTTTGAACCTCCAGTTTATCAGTATATAATCATACATATTGCTTTGATCCTCCAGTTTATCAGTATATAATCATACATATTGCTTTGATCCTCCAGTTTATCAGTATATAATCATACATATTGCTTTGATCCTCCAGTTTATCAGTATATAATCATACATATTGCTTTGAACCTCCAGTTTGTCAGTATATAATCATACATACTGCTTTGAACCTCCAGTTTGTCAGTATGTATATAAGCATTCATATTGCTTTGAAACTCTAGTTTCATAATCATACATATTGTTTTAATCTAAAATTTGTGCAATTAATAAAGGTGTACACTTATCCTGAAAGAAGTGGGTATAACTATGGAGGGAAAAGCATATTATCCAGTTCGGAATTAAGAGGAATAGTTTGGGCAAATATAGGAGTCTGAGAGAGAACCTTCTCTCCCGTTAGTGGAGAATGAAATTGAAATTTTAAAAATTCATCAGAGCCATTGTTCCAGCTGGACTAGATTGGGAGTTGGCGCCAATTTCTCGCCGCCAATTCCACCAGCTGATATTGGACTGGGAGTAGCTATCGACCATTTGCCGATATAGCAAATATTGAGGAGCTTTGACGTCAAAAACCGTCTTAAGTTGAAGGGCCTTAATGCCTGCCATCTCCTCTCCATTTTTTCCTCTCATCTTCTCTTTGTGCCGCTGAGTATTTTTAATAGGGTTAATTAGCCCCCCCTCCTCTACAGGGGGTGGATTCTTTTCATGGCGAATCCTTCTTTTCTGGTTTCTGCCTCTGAGCGCCATTTTACACTGAATATATCTCAGGAAGATCTTCTATCGGTTTGAGGAAGGGCTCCTAATTAGTTAGAACAGACAAAAAGAATAATTTAGGTGTTTCAATAGATCATCTTCAGGTCTCGTCAAAAGGTTGTCTCCGATGACAATTTGAGTACCCGAAACAAGACTTCGTCTGAAATAAATGACTTGCCTTGGACTTAGCAATATTATTCTATCAACTTAAAACGATATGCACAACCTCAGTCTTATCACATAACTCCAAAATATTAGCATATTTTTGGCGTTTAATAATATACAAATATGTTTATAAATAAATATGCAGATATGCATTACAGATAAAAAAATGTTAAGCAGCCCCAGCCATGACAAGTCTTCTATGATTTAAATTGATATAAATGATATTTGGTTTGACAAAAATCTCCTTAATATTCTGATTATTGAAAAAATATTAGTTTTGCACATTCCTTTATTGAAGTGAAGGGTTCACTTATGCGTTGTAATAAATAGATATAAGCGAAAACTCAGAAAATCCAAAGAACATATTGTGTTTAGTGAAACGATTTCTGTCTTGGAACGTTATTTAAATTAGTGTATTTCCGAGTTTTCACTTCCCACTTTATTACTTTCCCTTGTGAGCGTTTCGACAGAATACTGGAAGTTTGTATACATGCTTACATAAGGATTAGGTACATTAGGAAGTCTAAACTTATATTAGTGAATATCCTCGTTAAAAGTGGTATTATCGGAAAAAGTGTAAAGAAATAATTCTGTTTAGAATTCAATATAAATTAATGAATGTCAAAATTTCGTGTTCCCATCACCATGCAGAATTTATTGGACTTCCACGAGACTACCTCAGCATAATAAGATTTTTTTTTTCTAAGGGAATTATTTGGGGGCCCATTTATGTTTCATAATTACATTTGCCAATATCACCGTAACTCTTGTTTTGAACAAACAAATTAAATTAATAAATTTGAGAGTTACGTTTAAGATTTGTTTTTCAGTATTAAAAGTTACTTTGGATTGCGAAGTTCAAAATGAATAATTCCAACTTCTGTTACCCACTTGATGAATCTCAGCTTTACAAGAGATTAAAAAAACCAAAAGTGACCCCATATTCTGTACAGGTCCTAAGCTAAAGCTATCGATCGTTATATAGTTGATATGGATATTTAATATACATATTTAAATTATAGTTATTTTATATTTGAATTTGTTCATATTTGCCCTACCACAACTTCAATTTCACGTATAAAAAGAGAATCCGCAGAGAAAGAATATTATCGGTATATAACGAAATGCCTAACAGACATGTATCTAATTTTTTTCTACTAATGATAATATGACACTTTCATTTTTATATTTTAATGGAAAATTTATATTTATGCGATCAATTGAACGAGCAGAAATATATCTAATTATTCAATTGAAGATTCCACGTTTCAGACGTAAAACAGTATGATGAGTTTAAGGGAAGAACATAATCGTAATTTTATCGAAATGAAGCTATTATTTAAAGCTTATCCAGCCATTTTATTGTGCCGAGAAATCATTTCTGTTACTACTCATTATCTATGGGTAGCAACAATTCTGAACATACTTAATATTTGTTAATTCAACAATTTTTCCTTCATGAGTTTAACTGGTGTCTGAGTTGAACATTATCTGTGCTCTTTAAGAACATGCTGATTATACTGATGAAAAAGAGGGACTTATTTACATCTTAAATTAATTCAATATTTCTACTATTAACAGTTTTATTCATACACGTCAACGAAACGTAAAAGAGATAACTTGGAAATAATGGCGTCATAGTTATCTTAACGTAATAAGAAACTTCATTCACCCAGCATCGGTGGTTCAGTGGTAGAATGCTCGCCTGCCACGCGGGCGACCCGGGTTCGATTCCCGGCCGATGCATCTTTTTTTCATAGGTAATGTTATTTTTTTTTTCAAACGTTTAACCTTGGGGTACCCTAATGAACGAGATTTCACTCTTGATAGTTTTTAATATAGAATCCGGGTGAATGCCACTGCATCTGATTCTAGCATATAATCAAATAATATTTTCCTTAAAGTTATTTCATAAATTCGCAGCTTCCAGTAGGTACCTTCGTTTCTTTTTAGCAGATTTTCCTTAGAGGAAATGAGCTACCAAGGTTCTTCTCATTATGCAATTAAAAAAAAATGCCAATATATGTAAACAAAAATTTGTATAAAATAAAATACAAGTTTAACATGGTTAAACTGGCCACTGACCAGCTCAAAGTTTAAATAAATCAAATTTAATCCTTTAAAACCAAGCATTTAAATGCAATATTTTTTAGAAAGACTTTTTTGTGGCTCATCACAATTTATTTCTTAAAAACACTTAGCGCTTTCGGGAATTAAATTCCCATCCTCAGAGCCTCAGAGCATAAGGCGTGCCTATAGAGATGCTACCGGGCTGAAATCTGCTGATGCACTTATTTAGTTGCACTATTTATTAGCTGCACTATTTATTAGCTGCACTATTTATTAGCTGCAATATTTATTAGCTGCACTATTTATTAGCTGCACTATTTATTAGCTGCACTATTTATTAGCTGCACTATTTATTAGCTGCAATATTTATTAGCTGCACTATTTATTAGTTGCACTATTTATTAGCTGCACTATTTATTAGCTGCAATATTTATTTGGTGCAATATGTATTAGCTGCACTATTTATTAGCTGCACTATTTATTAGCTGCACTATTTATTAGCTGCAATATTTATTAGCTGCACTATTTATTAGCTGCACTATTTATTAGCTGCACTATTTATTAGCTGCACTATTTATTAGCTGCAATATTTATTAGCTGCACTATTTATTAGCTGCAATATTTCTTAGCTGTAATATTTATTAGCTGCACTATTTTTTAGCTGCAATATTTATTAGCTGCAATATTTATTAGCTGCACTATTTTTTAGCTGCAATATTTATTAGCTGCACTATTTATTAGCTGCAATATTTATTAGCTGCACTATTTTTTAGCTGCAATATTTATTAGCCGCACTACTTATTAGCTGCACTATTTATTAGCTGCATTATTTATTAGCTGCATTATTTATTAGCTGCATTATTTATTAGCTGTACTATTTTGTTACCTAAAAAGCCAGGCTGGTTGGTTAGGAGGCTGACCTTTCATCTCCGTTCATGCATGAAGCTGACCGTTCTATTCATTATACCGCTCAAGGATATACTCGAAAAGCGTTTGTGAGTATTTTAAAATAAACGAGAATATGTGAGTAAAAAGAAAATAAAATTGAACAGAGGAGTGGAAATAAATACTACATATTTGAATAAAAATGTATAGCCTTGCGACGTTTGAGTATTATGTCAATGTATGGACCTTCTTACCCTTCGTCGTATATGTATGTTATTCCGTACAAATATATAATAATATTGTTACGTTTTGTATTACCAAAGTCAGTAATAAACGTTTTTAATAAGAGTTCTTTTGGATTGCAAAATTAAATACTCGCAAGTTTCACAGTTTTTATCACTGCACAATTTATTTGGATAATGCACAATAAACTTGGTAATTATTCTTAATTACTACTCACAGTATAGACTGATAGCGTCACTGTTCTTCAGATTACACAGTCCAATAATTCACTGAAATTCACAGAAAGACGGCACTGCACTGTCCTTTGCTTCGCGGCACTGCACTGTCTTCTACTTCGCGGCACTGCACTGTCTTAATCACGGCACTAAACTGTTACTTACAGTCACGGCACAACACTGTTCTTCTTATAAAAACACTTTACCGCACTATACTAGGTCGCACTGAAGCACTGATGTGAACATCAAGACAGGTGACAATAAAAACTGACCCCTCACGGCTGGCCCGAGCTCCTTTATATAGGGAGGCGGCATACATCAAAGGGGAATTGTCTAGTTCATTCGACGTCTGGCTGGAAGGTACTGGTCAGACCTAGAACATTCTTTCGGTCTCTTTGATCTACGTCACACTTTCCAAATACGCGACTCTCTCTCTCTCTGAAGGATTATTCATCTATTTAGTTTTCGCAACAATATAAAATCATCTCGTCTTGTCAGCTGTACAATTGGTCATGTTTCAACTATGGACTTAATTTCTCTCAATTTGTTAAGTGAATTGTGCCTTTTTTTTGTCATGTATTGATTATGTTACTCATGGTTATATTAAACACGTTTTGAACAGTCGAAGTATTCATTTCGCAAGTCCATTTTATTGTGGTGTATCTCGGATATATCTTTGCTAGTGTACCCTGTGCTATGTATGTCTAGATGTCCAGGTATTCAAATCATGCTAATGCCCAAGCAATATTAAAATAAATTTTATCTAAACATTACAAATATTCACAGGCAGATGTACAACTAGCAAAAGCTGCAGGCATTGTAAGCAAACAATCTTATAACCTTAAACTACTGCACGAGACTAGGATATATACTGCATTACTACATGCTATATTGCTTGCATTCTGACATCAAGAAGAATATTAGACTTCGCACTGACTTACGAAGAGCTTTACTATCTCTGTGCAAAATGTATAGCAGGTATTCTTTAATAACACAAATCTTCATCGATTAAATCGCCTAAAAATTAGATCTTTGGTTTTCCCTTTGAGCTTAAGCAAAATATGCTGAAATTGAACTTTCCCGTTGAAATCAGCTATTGAGGTTGGCAACGCGATTTTCAAATGGCCATCGACCTTAACTAGTAGATGACGGAATGCGGTCCTTCCAAAATTATATGCTCCCATACACACATAGTGTCAGTTACCGCTCTAGCTGTCGCAATTTTTGTTTGATCTTTACCAACCGCCATATA
This sequence comes from Riptortus pedestris, assembly GCA_019009955.1. Taxonomy (NCBI): domain Eukaryota; kingdom Metazoa; phylum Arthropoda; class Insecta; order Hemiptera; family Alydidae; genus Riptortus; species Riptortus pedestris. Next base: position 2,728,626 of record CM032230.1, on the reverse strand, counting down.
CTCGTATAATGTAAAACTAAGGATCAAGTTGGTCAACGGTTGAAATCGGGCCGGAGACAGGCGAGATAATCAAAAATTAAAAATATCTCAGTTGCTATTAGTCGGATCGAAAAATCACAGATTTCCAATCTTGTTGCACATTGTCTATAATTATTGTTTTATACACTATATTGTATACTAACCGAGATATTTGCATTTATTTTAACTTTCAGCCTTCAATGAACAACAGTTTTTAATCGTTGCACTTTATTATTAAGTGAATTTATCATTAAAAGTCGTATTCCATGCTTAAATAAGCAATATTTACAGTTGTTTACAACGGATCTTAACTAGATGAGTTACATGCAAATATTCTGTACTCAATTAACATTTTGTTCCCACTTCTATTCATCAGATTTTAGCAGATTTCCCTTAAGGGAAATCAGCTATTGAGGTCGTACTCATGACGCGATTTTCGAAAAATTTCTTCAAATGTCCATCAATCCTACTCAGGAGATGACGAAAATGAGGTCCGTTCAAAATTATATATATATATATATATATATATATATATATATTTGTCTGTCAACACTCTAGCGGTCACAATGTTTGTATGATCGTTACCAAACTCGGTATGTAAATGTTTTATGCAAAAAGACAGATCTAGTTCGTTAATGGTTGAAATCGGACCAGAGGGAGGGGGGGGGGGTTATAGGAGAGGGCTTTCGAAAATTCAAAATCTCTCCGTTCCCATACGTCGGATTAAAAAATTGTATAGAACTAATCTTATTGCAAATAAAATTTACTATAAATATTGTTCTATTCATTTATTCTCTGTCTTGTACATTAACCGAGATATATGCATTTTTATTAAATGTGGGCGGACGAGTGAGTTTTTCGCCAAAAGCTAGTTCGGCCGTTTCCGTAACTGTTTGGCTCTCGTATTGAGATTTCTCTATTGTATAACTTCACGTGGGAAATCTGCTTAGTCTACGCAGCCCCTGCGTGAAGGAATTTTTATTTGGAAATAGAGACTTTGTAAGATGAGGTCAGTAGTGAGTCATGCCAGCACGAGGGAAATCTGCTTAGCTTACGCAGCTCCTGCGTGACGGACTTTCTTCCTTTATAAAGCCTGATTTAATTTGGGATGTACAAATGATTACTGGCCGAGAGATTCAAGAGAAGTAGATTTGTTATCAAGGAGTGACATCATTATCATGGATGGCTCAACAAGGTGAGCAATCATTAGAGATTAGATAAGAAGATAATTAGAGGTGCAATACTTACTAAGACCTTTGATTCATCAGAGCATCAGAGAAATCAATTGAGATAAATAAAAAAGTCCTTCACGCAGGGGCTGCGTAAACTAAGCAGATTTCCCACGTGAAGTTTTACAATAGAGAAATCTGCATACTGGTAACACTTAGCACTTTAAATACAAACAGTAATGAGAAATCTTTCAGTTGATTTTAATAAGCTCCCAACGGAAACGGCTTCTGAATTGTAAACAAATAGGTCTGCCAGCCACTCAGAGCTGAACAGATAGATAGAAATATTCTTCACCGAAAGAAAAACAATTACTGATATATAACTGAATACAACACATTAAGTTAATTGCAAACTAATTACTATATCTAGTACTGCAATTTATAATGAATCAGGATAATTTATATTTTAATAACTCAAATTTTAGTAGTCCATGATTTAAAGAAGAGGAGGCGGATGATCAGAACGTATTTGCATATATCTCACAAAGTAAAAACATACACAAGGACGGTTAGAAGGAGTTTCCTCGAGATGCAAACAGTTACGGAAACGGCCGAACTAATCCGGAAACTTACGACAATAGCCAATCTCATCTCGTCCGTTATCCACACACACTTAATAAAAATGCAAATATCTCGGTTAATATTTAAGAAAGAGAGTAAATGTATATAACAATATTTATAGACAATTTAATTTGCAATAGATTTGGTTCTATATACTTTTTGATCCGACGTAAAGAAACGGAGATATTTCGAATTTTCGTAAATCCCCCCTCTAATATATATATATATATATATATATAATATATATATATATATATATATATATATATATATAACTCAGCTTATCTGTGGAAACCAGTTCGAAAAAAATAAAAGTCTGACACGCAGAGGCTGCGTAAACTAAGCAGATTTATCTCCTGAAGTTTAACAATAGATAAATCAAACAAACAAATAAAATAAAACAATAGTTAACACAACTCCACCGTGAATTTTAAGTGACTAAATACATATAGTAATAAGAAATGTTTCTGTAAGCTGTAATAATTTCCATCTACGGGACGCGTCACAATCACTATCGCTGAAATGTTCTTAACAAACCCTAGAAATATCAGGATTAAAGTTCTAATCTCCTCGTTTAAACACAACTACCCACTGTTTCTTAATTTCTGGGTTTTTGGGGAACCGGTGATAAGATACAGACTTGCCTGATTTCCTAGGGTTGTTGGAACATGTTTAAAGAGCACAATCACTCGGCATTTTGCAAAAAAAAAATCACTTATAACAATAGAAAATAAAACAATTCACTAAAAGACACCGAACCTCACCATGTAAACAAAGCTAAAAGTGGAAATTCGTTAAGTCATGCGCCAAAGTCGCAAAATAGTTCCGATCTGCGCACCTGCCGAATGGCACCCCCCCCCTCCATCGAATTAGCTACAGCCTTCTTAGAACACTTAAGAAAATAATTAATTGAATACAAACTGATATTTATAAAAAAAAAAAATATAAAAACCTTTTTGGTCAATAATGAAATCTTAGTATTCTCAATAATTACAATAGCAAAGAATTTTCGTGATTATATATTTTGTTCTATTTTTCAACTTAAGACTACAGTATAAAAAAGTAGTGAGGGGGCACCCGGTAATAGCGGTATTTCGTTTTTTACTATTTTTTTTGCAAACATGCACATGACAAAAGTTGTTTATTTTGTTATTTAAAATAACATTTGTTATATTCACTTTTGCAGTATAACAAAGTATAAACGAGATAGGTATACATTAAAAACTAAAGCGGATGCCAACAATTTTGTTGGGCACTAACGATTGAACCGAACTTAACAAAAGTCGGTATGCGAATTAGCATTATTTCTTCCATGATTGTAAGCTATATTAAAATTTTAGACAATAATAATAATGATAAATATACAGCAGTCTACAGAGAGAAAGAACAACCGAGAGTTAATAAAGCAAATTATAGAAACATAGAGACGCTGAACATTTTAAAACAATGACTATGAGTATTTTTGACATGATTACCATATAATAGACACTCATTACTCAAAGGAGTACTTGAGCTAATAAAAAAGTAGTGAGGGGGCACCCGGGTTTGAACCGGGGACCTCTCGATCTGCAGTCGAATGCTCTACCACTGAGCTATACCCCCGATGGTGAGGCAAACTATGCTCTCACTCCAGGAACCTGTAGTTAACCCGTCCCAATTAGCCTTAGTAGCACAAAGTGGGCCTCATAAATAACAATATCACCCTAGAAGAAAAGAGGGGCATTGTCTAACAAGATCGGTGCCTAGTTGATAGCATCTGATTGAGGAGGGGGGAGTGTATTCGAATATTTCTAAAAGAAAATAAAAAAAAAAAAAAGA
>CM032230.1:2682500-2722500 GCA_019009955.1 Riptortus pedestris | reverse complement strand
TACCTAACGCAGCGTGGTATAGTTCCTTACCTATAGGCAACGGTGCTAGCATACAGGTATGATTGGTCGAGGATGGACTTACCTAACGCAGCGTGGTAAGTTCCTTATCTATAGGCAACGGTGCTAGCATACAGGTATGATTGTGTGATGGTGGACTTACCTAACGTAGCGTGGTATAGTTCCTTACCTATAGGCAACGGTGCTAGCATACAGGTATGATTGGTCGAGGGTGGACTTACCTAACGCAGCGTGGTAAGTTCCTTACCTATAGGCAACGGTGCTAGCATACAGGTATGATTGGTCGAGGATGGACTTACCTAACGCAGCGTGGTAAGTTCCTTACCTATAGGCAACGGTGCTAGCATACAGGTATGATTGTGTGAAGGTGGACTTACCTAACGCAGCGTGGTATAGTTCCTTACCTATAGGCAACGGTGCTAGTCTGTAGGTATAGTTGTGTGATGGTGGACTTACCTAACGTAGCGTGGTATAGTTCCTTACCTATAGGCAACGGTGCTAGCATACAGGTATGATTGGTCGAGGGTGGACCTCCCTTCCCTAATCCAGTGTGGTATTTGTGCTAGCCTATAGGTATGATTGTGCTATGAAGGAGCCCAATAATCCAATGGTATCCAATCTATTAGTGTTTGATGATGGTGGAGATGATGAATGGTTAGCAAGATGGAGTCAGCCAGGCTATTATAGATAGAATCCATTTCCTAGCCAGCTCTGCGCCATCTGTCCGTGTCTTCCACAACCATATTTCCCGAGGTTCTAGCGTGACTCTCTCTATTTCCCTCCCTGTGGATATAGATCGCCCTCTTTCATCTCAACCCCAGCGAGGGAATTCCGTGGAACTACTTTAGGGTTGAAAAGGTAGTGAGCAAGAGCTACATGATGGGAGCTAAGGAGGTAATCACTCAGCATCCTTATAATTGTATTCCTTCAAAAAATATGTTCGCCATGCAGTGGCTGCGCAAGCTAACCATGTTTATCACATCCAAAATTATATTCTTCATTATTCTCTTATGAAAAATCTGAAAGACACAAAACTTGAAATTAACACATTTGAGCAGATTCTGTTTAATGGTTATCATTCATCGATGCGGAATTTTAGGAGTATTAGATAAAAAAGTACTAAAAGGACTAAAGCAGCGTTCTTAATATGCTAACAATAGCTTGCTAAACACGGCATCACACACAGATGTAGTTTTAATTTTGTGACTCCCAGAAATTATTTATAAAGTAAAGAACACAATCAAACAGAAGGTAAGAGGGATCATGAAATATAGAAAAGAGGTATGTAGCAGACATTACCCTGATTTTCCATGATTGTTGGCTAGGAGTAATTAAAACAAAATCTCATATAATGGTTAACTATACTTTCCCCTCGACACACACACACACACACACACACCCAAATATATATATATATATATATATATATATATATATATATATGTGTGTGTGTGTGTGTGTGTGTGTGTGTGTCTGTGTGTGTAATAATAATGCGACAGTGGTGGTAGCTGGCCACAAGGGAGACCGAAGAGGTAGGTAGAGAGAGTGAAGGACGACGCTACGGGGTCCCAAGTAGTGGACTGGATACCCATCGCCCTTGATAGGCATAGCTGGAAGAGACTGGTAATGGCCGCGTGGATAAAGTTATCCAAAGATTTTAAACCCAACTAAAAAAACAAAAAAAATATATATGTTTGTGGACCGTACTACAACGGATTAGATAATATCGGAATAAACTGACTGGAGAGGGGTAATTCTGATTTATTTTTACCGATATTAATTGATTTTAATCAATGACCTGTTACTTTATTTTTTAGATGGTTTTTTTTTTAATTTATTTTTGTTATGCTCTTTTATTCATTTTTTTTTTTTACATTTGTTTTGTAATCGGTAATTTTGACATTTTTGTTTTGTTTTTCCCCCATGTTTAAGAAGAGCCAAGTTGCCATAGTTGCGGAGCTCAACATAATAAATAATAAATTATTCATTTTTTAAATTACCAAGATGACTTGTAGGCTGTTGCTTCAATTTTTCGGGATGCTTCCAAATATATTTGTCTCGATGATAAATGGTCTGGCAATCAAGATTCACGTGTCCATGGAGAAGCGAAAAGAATTTCCGGTTAAACGTTTGTCGGATGAAAATTACAGGAAAAGGCAATCCTTATTACATTCCACATTATCACATCCCGGTATGTATGTTTATATCCCGTGTATCTGCGAGTATACATGAGGAGCTTGTCTTTGGCTTACATGATTGCACGTTTTTATTTGACTTAGTTTTCTTTGCATGCCCTTACTCTCTGAATGGTTTCTTCTTTTTTAATCAGAGGGAGAGGGATGTGTGGGATGTTACTGTACAAAATGGATGTTTATGTCGGTATGGAGGAGAATGTTGGTGTAGAAAATGTTGTGCTGAAAACATTTCGGAGGATTTTGGATAATAAAGATAGCTTTCTCACATTCTGTTACTTTGAACTCTTGGGAGAGGCGTAGAAAAAGAAGCTTCTGAGAGTGGTAGAACAAGTAGCCAAGCAACATGGGGCTAGATGAATACTGCAATTGGTGACGGGGAAGTAAGTGCATCGGTTCGCAACTAGGGGAGTAGTGGGAGTCTAGTGAGTAAATCAGCTCAACAGCCAGTCGATATGACCAAGTCTTACTTACCGTCGAATGGTCGGCGTTTTATGATCTGACCTCTGCCTGCCTCCCAGGTTCCTAGGTCCTTCTTGGTTAACTGGGACGAGTTGATCCCACTCTACAGAGAACTACTTCAGGGTAGGTTAAATATTCTATTCTATTTTAGAAACGCTGATGAATTTTCTCTATATTATAAACTGGGTTTTAAAACATGAAATGGATTGGATCCTAGGCGTTGGGGGAGCCGTAGGTATAATATCTATAGATGATATAGAGATAGTAAGGTGTAAATAGTATAATATAATAAGAGTGTATCCAGGTATAGTTCCCTAGGGATATAGGAAGGGCATTGGGATAGCTGTATTATTTAGTGAGCCAGCGGCGGCCGTAACTCGAACCGGGCCTTTAAAAATTCACCGCAGCTCGGAGCAAAAACAGCGGTCTTGGCCCTCCAATTGCCTGCTTCTCCTCTATATAGATTACTAATATATTAGCTATCGATGCTCCGTCTAGGCTAGCAACATACTCTCCAGTAGCTATATATTCCCTATTTCATAGTTCCCAATCAACAAGAGCTACTAAAACTCAATGATTAATTGGTATGATAAAGGGATGAAGATCGTCAACGAATAATTCGATCTTTCTATATCTTCACTTGCTCTTTCGGAAGATTTCCCTTGAGGGAAAGCAGCTACAGAGGTTGTACTCATCAACCGGCCAAGAGAACAAACTTAGTTTAAAACTAATCTCCTACGTCGATAGGAAAACCTGGCAAGGGAACAAAAACTTAAGATTAGATGCAAAAATAGGCAACAACACAGATTCTATAGCTAGCCAGTTGGGTGCTGGAATCGTCATTAGCTCACGGTCAGTACTTTGCAAAGGTGGAAAAGCATGTGACAGAATATTTGGAATAAGTGCTAGTAATAGATAATGTTGCGAAAACTACATATACGAAAAATTAAACGGTGTTAATCATATATTTAAGAACTACGAAGTAGATGACAGGAGCCGACGGATAGCCTAAATCATTCTCGGTAATACCCTTCCGGAATCAAGACGTGACTCGACATTCCCCCTTTGATGTCTACCACCTGGCTGTAAAAGCGGCTCAGCTTGTCCCGAGAGTCAGTTTGTTCTCAGCTCTCTTCAAGTGATGAACAGCGCGTTTTAGTTGCAGTGCGGTAAAGTGTTTTATGTGGAGAAAAGTGTAGTGCCGTGTAAAAGTAAAGGGACAGTGCAGTACCGTTATCTTTGAGAAGATCAGTGCAGTGTGGTGTTTTTGTGAACTTCAGTGATCGTGAGTGAGTCGTTGGACTGTGCCATAAGAACAATGAAGCTATCAGTGCATACTGTTAGTAGAAGTTAAGAATAATTAACCAAGTGTGGAGTGCATTGTTAAATAAATTGTGCAGTGATAAAAACTCTAAAGCTTGTGTGTATAATTTTGCAATCCAAAAGAACTATAATTAACTACATTTGTTACTGATTTTGTAATAAACGTAACAATATTTAAAAGCCCAAGATGAGGAATATGACAGACTAGCGATCGCAGTCCAACATATATTGCCTATTTCTAAGAACGAATCCGATAAGTAGAACTAGTAAAAGATGAAAACAAGAAACTACGAATACGAGTTAATAATAAATTATATATCAACAATGGAAGTGCATCAAAGTAGAGCCCCCTCCTATTTTAGGTCCGATTTCCGCCATTAACGAGCATGATCATTAAAGTTGAATGAAAAGGTTTAATATCGAGTGTGCTATAGATCAAATAAATATTTTCGAGTTTTGAATGTTACACCTTAAATGATGACGTCATCACACATTTAATTCACATTACATGCATTTATTTCACATAATAAATCCGTTGAAAACAATAAATGGTACTTGGAACGGTACATTTCATGACGTAACAGTACATAATTACATAACACGACGAAGAATCGGAGTTTGCTCAAAACTGAATAATGAAAAAATGCAAATATATTGGTTAATATACGGGATAGAGATAAAAGTATGTAACAATATATAAAGTTAAATTTTGCTTAACCCTTTCAGACCCAACTCAAATATTTTGACTAAAAAATTTTTTTCCATGTTCTATATTTTTACAGAAACATGGGAAAAATAGAGAAAACCCTAATTTCCTAATTATAATTTTATTGTCAATTTTAAATTGTGTCCAATATATTGGACATCGGGTCTAAAAAGGCATATTTTTTACAAATTATTCTACTGATAAGGATTTGGATAAAAAAATAAAATACACTTTAGTAATATTTTTTTTAATTGATAATAAACAAATTTACATCATAGAAAGTTACAAATAATAAATATTGTACAAAATTTAACTGTGAAATAATATAAAACAATTTCTTTCTTTTGTAATGCACAAGTGGCATTTACATTTAACATAATAAAATTTAGTTTTTTTTTTTTTTTTTGTGCAACCTTTTATTTTGCATCTACTTGCATCTTTTTTATCATCAATATCTGGAAAATATTGAAATCCATCAGAATTTGGTCTCACTTCAGCTCCTGCTTTCTTTGCAAGGGGTTCTTCACTATTGGATTTTTCAAGACTAGGTCTTCCTCTTTTTTTTTTCTTTCTATTTCTGAGGTAAGACTTTTAGCGATTTGAATTTTAAAATTTAAAAGATCTAAAATATTGTTTCCCTCTATGCCTTTAAATTTACAATCCTTTCGGTATTCTAGCCAACTGTTCGCAATTGCTAGGTCAGCAGCATGTGCAATCATTCGTCAGGTCCACTTTTTGGAGGGAAATGCAACACTTGAGACCCGATGTCCAATATGTTGGACATCCATATTTATTGGAAAATACAATAACAGGAAAACAAATTATTTTTTCTTAACAAACTTCTAGAGGCTTCTGGTAACTTAATTTTTTTTTTCACTTATATACATGCAAAATTAAATCTATGAGGTGTTTGGTTACTTATGGTTTTAATAGGCGAAACAGTCAACATCAACAATTGGTTGTTCAAAGTGTTAGAAATGCCACTACAACAGGTATAAACAAAAAAAGGCTTCACAATTGAAATGTAAATACCTATAATCATTATTAAAATTGATTTTTCTGCTAAAGAAGGTCAATCCATGGAGATATAGCATTGAAATAGGAACGTCCAATATATTGGACAGTGGGTCTGAAGGGGTTAAGACTGGAATTATACAATTCTTAGATCGGACATGTAATCATGGATTTATTTCGGATTATCAAAATTCCCTCGCCCACTAACAAAATTAATCGTTTTACACGAAACGTTAAAATGTCGAGTTGGGTAAAGATTTAACAAATATTGCGGCCTCTAGAGCATTGACAGGACAATATGTATACAGTTTTGAACGGATTTCATTTCCTTGAAAGGATTTACTGTTGTTATCTGAAGAATTTTTTTTTTTTTTTTTATATTTTTTTTTTATAAACTAGCTTAAGGAGTAAATTCTCAATATCTGATTTACCTTATGGGAAATCTGGTAATAAATAAAAATAGTAAGTGGACTATACGACATGAGAAAAGCAAAAGCACTCTAAAGTGAGTGAGAGATGTAGGAAAGGTTGTGTCGGCTCTCATTTCGGTTGTGATTAGGGCAGTGAAAGGGTTAATGAAAACCTACTTTTAATTTAGTTCTCGGCGAAGGATAAAATGGAAGTTGAGTGTAGCTTCTGCTTTAGTAAAGTCAACTGAGCTCTTAGAGTTTTTGCATTTCTATTCTTGGCGAGGGGGGGGGACGCCCCCCCCCTCTTGGAATTCTCTGGTTATTGGATTACTAGAGGCCCTGAATTAGCAGAGTCCTCTATCAACAGTCTCTTTACTTCCACGCTTAGCCTCACACCAAACTTCATAAATTAATAATAAGCTGGCAGAACAGGACTTATTAAGCAGCTGTATTTCCATCCGCTCCAAAAACACTCCAATCCCCCGATTGGATATCCAGTCATGTCTCCATAACTAACTCCATAACAACCTCTCCCTTCCCAATTAGCAACACCCACCTCCATATTTATTCAATCGTCCCGGCAAACTATGTTTTCTATGGCAAACGGTTCTCGCTTCGAAACACACAATAACTCCGAGTTTAGATTTATTTAGTGATGTTTGACTTTTCCAATAATTGATTCTCGTGTAATAACAATAATTATTATGAAGTTGTTGAGGTATTTGGAGTGTCATATGCTTTCCATCTACGTTTCAGATTTATTTAGCACATCTACCTCGTTGGAAATCAGCTATTGAGCATGTTTATGTGCATATACTTAAGGTACATTTTACCTTAAGGATTTCCAAATGCCCGTCGATCATATCCTGGAAATGGCGAAAATGAGGTCCGTTCAATAGTTCATAAATATTTCTGTCTGTTAAAGCTCTAGTAATCTATCTTATTACAAAATTATATCCTATAAATGTTGTTATTTAAGTTTTTAGCAGATTTCCCTTAAGGGAAAACAGCTATGGAAGTCGTCCTCATGAAGCGATTTTCAAACAATTTCTTCAAATGTCCATCGATCCTACTCAGGAGATGTTATAATATATATATATATATATATATATATATATATATATATATATATAAATGTTAACGCTCTAGCGGTCGCAATTTTTGCTTGATCGTTAACAAACTGGAAATTTAAGCGTTCGATGTAAAAATAAAGATCTAGTTTGCTAATGGCTGAAATCGGACCAGTGGGAGGAGGTTTCGAAATATCCCCGTTACTATAAATCGGATAGAAAAAGTGTATAGAATCAATCTCATTGAGAATTAAATGCTCTATAAATATTGTTACTTACATTTATTCTCTATCTTGAATGTTAACCGAGATATTTGCATTTATATTAACTGTGGGCGAATAAAGGAAGAGATGAGATCGGCTAACTTCGGTTTTAGTAGTGAGATCTCGCCAAAAGCTAGTTCGGCCGTTTCCGTAACTATTCGGCTCTCGTGAAATTTCTCTATTGTAAACATTCGCGTGGGAAATCTGCTTAGTTTACACAGCCCCTGCGTGACGGATGTTTTCTTTCTCATATAAATTAATCGAGGTATTTCCATTTTTTGGTTCTAGTCCCTTAATAAACCCCTACTATTAAGCAACGCACTTTATCTAGAAGTGACTATTTCATCGAGCGTCTTATACGAGCTTAAATTCCAAAAATTTCAACATTTCTTCAATAGATGAGATACATGCAAATATATTGTGTGAAGACGTCTAACTATGATTTTATTTTTGTACTCGGAAATGCTTATTTGATCTATACCATACTCGATATTCAATCTTTGCAAGCCAAATTAATACTGAAGATCATATTCGTTAGTGTATGAAATGAGGCGAGGGTTAGAGTGAGGGGAAATAACTCCGTCATTATGAGTACTACTGAAAAATGTTATATAAACAATCTTGGTAAACTATTTATTCTCTTTTATTCATTTTTTCTTAAATCAAATATTAAGCGAGCTATTCGTACATTGTTTTTCAGCCTTTACTAAACCGCCACTTCAAAAATTTACAAAATTGAAAATAAATCAAATAAAAGGGAAATCTGCTGAGGTTACGCCGCCCTTGCGTTTTATTTTGGATTTATGTTTTCATGCATATTATCTATTTCTCCACATCTTCCAGAAGGGATTTTAAAATAATGGCGTCAATAATTCGCAGCTTTAGCAACACTTTGATTTGATAAAATCTTTTGGGCATTTTGCTATTTTGGCTGCTCTGACAACCATTCTTTCCTTATAATTTGTAATTATTGGGCCCAGCTCATTAACCGAATTATCTGTGGGTTGTTAACTAAAGAGCAACATTTTTGAAAATTTATTAAATATTTCACTTCTTTTTTGAGTTTCGAGGAATCGAATATTGTTACGCCTCTATAGGTAAATAATATTTTATTTAAGTTAACTGAATAAAAAGCTCGTCACGCAGGGGCTGCGTTAACTAAGCAGATTTCCCACGTGAGTTACGTATTTTCATTTATATCAGAACATAAAAGTACAATGAGAACAATATTTGGTATTTAGGCTTCAAATAAAGTGCTTCATAAAATAATAGCATATTTTTAATATGAGAGGAGTGGGGGCTACTAAAGACAAAAAACTTTAAAAAAATGCATATCTGGGTTAATAATTAAGATAGTGAAAAAATGTACTTAACAACATTTATAGAACATTACATTTGAAATAAGATTGGTTCTATAGAATTTTTCGAACGAACGCATAATAATGGAGATATTAAGAATTTAACGAACTTGATCTTTCATTTTATATAAAACGATTACATATCAAGTTTGGTAAGACAAAAATTGCTACCGCTAGAGCGGTAACAGACAAATATATAGATAGATCTGTATATATATACAATTTTGAACGGGCTCATTTACGTCATCTACAAGGTAGGATCGATGGACATTATCCAATTAATTACAAAAGTAATTACAAATGTACTTGTGGCACACAGACAACACAAACGTTTTTACGTATATTCTATGACTGTTCAATATATAACCGAAATAGATCAAATTTCATAATGAACATAATTTTAAGCGGGGGTAATTGGTCAGAACCACCTCATATATTATTTAATTCATATAATAAAGAACTCATGAAGTATATCAAAGGTATAGATATGGGTGTAACTAAACTACTCCGCCGGTGTATAGCTGCCCAACTTTGAAGGAGATGACATTGATGTTCGAAAAAAAATAAAAACTTTAGTTAGTTCAAATTCAGTTTCATTACTTTTCTCACAGACCTCGTATAAACCTTATTCCTACTTGTCCAATTTAAATATTAAAATATGATGGAGAATGGAGGCAGCTGATCCATCCTAGGTTTTGAGGACCCAACACATTGGAACTATTATTATTTAACTGTGTATCTATATAATATATATATTATTACATATTAATTTTAATTTTCTTTAATATTTGTTTTTGTATTTGCAGGGCTGCGAGGGCTGATGGGCAGCGTGGACAGGAAGCCGTTCCTCAGCCCCACACCCCCCAACCTCCTCCCCCCTCAGCCACCCCTCCCCTTCTACGACACTAAATTCTTCGCCTAATATACATTTTATTTTTAATATTTATATGATATATGTTTGAAATTAGAAATAAATTCAATTCAATATTTGTCCCAAAGAATACTTAGTTATAGATGTCTATTCTAAGCACAAAATGTAATATATTCCGATTGCAAATTTAGTTCAGTAGTATTGTTCTTCTTTTTTTCGAACTGAGTGGAAGCTTGGGTTTTAAAAACTTAAAGTTTCTATGAAGTGCGATTATTAAATTACGTAATTATATTATTTAACGACTGAAGTAAATTTCAATGATTACTTTCATTGTGATCTTGAGAAACAGGAAATTAGAAAATGGAAAGAACCATAAACTATTGGCAATATAGTGTTGGAGATGGACAACATTTAGGTGAGATAAAGCAATAGCCGCCAAAGCAATTTCAAATTTATTCCTAGAATATTTTATTGACCTTCTAGGGCTGAAGATGAATTCAACTGTAATTTAACATTGGGAATCTGAGCTATTTTAGAATCAATCATCTCTTGAACACCATGGAATTTGAGAAAAATAAATAAATGCAATAATTATTAAAAGGATGAGTACCATATTATAAATACCGTTCAGCGTTATCATAAACATTTTATTTAAATAGTGGGTTATTATTATGAATGCTTCTATGAAAGGAAAAGTAGTCAGTACAAAATGAAAACGGAGTTGAAGATATGAATATATATTGAGTGTTTTCTTAGCCTTAATTGTGTCTATTTTGGAACATGAGCTGTTTGAAGAATATTTCCAACAGATTTCAAATTTATTCTAAGAAGCTGCGAATTCAGAAATAGTTTAAATTTGTACTATACAATAACATTATTACGGTACTAATGTATAGTTCCTGGAACAAACTAATGTACAATATAAAATATGAGCAATCCTTAGTACTGATTGAATTATCAAACTAAATTCAAAGAAGAGCTCAACGATAATAAGCTGAATATAAAACAGTATACCATACTCATAGGAAATTCGCTAGCACTCATAACTCATATTTTTGCTATGCAGAAACATACATAAATTCCTTAATTCCGTAAAAAGAAAAGTATATTACTCTACCAATTTAAATTATTTGTTAAACAAAATTCAAACTAAAATAATATTACTTTATATAAATTTAGCACCTACGTTGTACATAATGCTAATAAAATTCGTGTGTTATTTATTTTTGTTTTTTTAGATTACCAGTATAGAACGACATTTTGATGTTTGTAATTTATTTTGTATTGTAAACATTTTGAACATCTCTTGGTATGTCTGAATAATATAATGGAACAATGTTTTATCCACCCCCGCCCCCTATAAGAAAGAAATTGAGTATCATTTATTAATTATAATTTGTGCAAGGAAGTACTTTGAATTTATGTATATATTGCAATTAAAAAGCAAAAATATATTTATAGATGTAATGGCGAAAAGGATGAACAGGAAGAAGCAAAGGTATTGTTGAAGATATTCTGTGTGCCATATTTGTGAATTTAGCTTAAATAAATTTGATTGCTTTTTAGCAGATTTCCCTTAAGGGAACTCATGACGGAATTTTCGACATTTTTCTTCAAATGTCCATCGATCCTACCCAGGAGATGACGAAAATGAGGTCCGTTCAAACTGTATATATATATATATATATATATATATATATATATATATATATATATATATATTTGTCTGTTACAGCTCTAGCGGTCGCAATTTTTGTTTGATCGTTACAAAACTCCATATTTAGTCGTTTTATGTAAAAAGAAAGATTAAGTTCGTTAACAGCTGAAATCGAACCAGTGGGAGGGGGGGTTTAAAGGGAAGGATTTTCGAAAAATCGAAATATCTCCGTTAACATACGTCGAATCGAAAACTTGTAAATCAATCTTATTGCAAATTAAATTTACTATAAATATTGTTTTATACGTTTATTCTCTATCTTGAATATTAACCGAGATATTTGTATTTTTCAGTTTTCAGTAAACCACCACTTTTACTTATGTTACGTAAACAATACTCTGCTACATAATAAATCACATTATTGGAAATTTAAATACCAAAAATTGTGTTCAAGAGACCTTTATTATACGAGATACATGCAAATATGACCTGGTGACTCCCCCCCCATCTTAAAGTTTTGGACTACTAAAATTTTATTGATTGAGATAACAATTATTCTGACTCATTATTAGTTACAGTACTAGATATAGTAAATATTTCTCAATAAAATTAATGTGTTATATTCTGGTATATTTCAGTAATTGTTATTCGTTCCGGTGTGAGGCGGACCTATCAGTTTGTTTACATTTCTAACCTAATGCTTCCTGTCGGCAGGTAATTGAAATTGGATGAAACATTTCTTATTTTCGTTTGTATTTGTTCACAGTGTTGTTGTGTTACCAGTATCTATATTTGTCTATTACTGAACTTCACGAGGGAAATCTGCTTAGTTTACGCAGCCCCTGCGTGACGGACTTTTTTAGATTCATTCAAGAATAAGGTTGCATTCTTTTTAAATTTCAGAATTCATTCATTTTCAAATAGACTTGTTTCAAATATAATTTTTTTGGCTACAACTTTTATGTAGCAGCATTTTTCAATAAGACATTCCGTTTCGGAAATAAAGATTTGTACATTTTACGGCTACAGGATGCGTCAAATCGAAAACTTCACAGATATAAACTCGTTTCAGAATTTAATTTTCTACAAGAACCCTATTAATACAATTGGCGATTTTAAAGGGGGTGGCACGGGAACTTGTGCCATCCTGTATGTATATATATATATATATATATATATATATATATATACATTACATTTATATACGTATATAAATATAATTTCAAATGCACCCCTTTTTGCCATTTCCTAGGATCGATGGGTACGACCAATTGCTGGTTTCCCTTGAGGGAAATCTGCTAAAAAGAGCGATTGAGAAAGATAGAGGGCAGGGGTGAGAGAGAGGGAGGTGGTATTCCCTCATAGCTAGTGAGAGAGAGTGGGAAAGATAGAGGGCAGGGGTGAGAGAGAGGGAGGTGGTATTCCCTCATAGCTAGTGAGAGAGAGTGAGAAAGATAGAGGCAGGGGTGAGAGAGAGGGAGGTGGTATTCCCTCATAGCTAGTGAGAGAGATTGAGAAAGATAGAGGCAGGGGTGAGAGAGAGGGAGGTGGTATTCCCTCATAGCTAGTGAGAGAGATTGAGAAAGATAGAGGGCAGGGGTGAGAGAGAGGGAGGTGGTATTCCCTCATAGCTAGTGAGAGAGATTGAGAAAGATAGAGGCAGGGGTGAGAGAGAGGGAGGTGGTATTCCCTCATAGCTAGTGAGAGAGATTGAGAAAGATAGAGGCAGGGGTGAGAGAGAGGGAGGTGGTATTCCCTCATAGCTAGTGAGAGAGATTGAGAAAGATAGAGGCAGGGGTGAGAGAGAGGGAGGTGGTATTCCCTCATAGCTAGTGAGAGAGATTGAGAAAGATAGAGGCAGGGGTGAGAGAGGAGGTGGTATTCCCTCATAGCTAGTGAGATTGAGAAAGATAGAGGCAGGGGTGAGAGAGAGGGAGGTGGTATTCCCTCATAGCTAGTGAGAGAGATTGAGAAAGATAGAGGCAGGGGTGAGAGAGAGGGAGGTGGTATTCCCTCATAGCTAGTGAGAGAGATTGAGAAAGATAGAGGCAGGGGTGAGAGAGAGGGAGGTGGTATTCCCTCATAGCTAGTGAGAGAGATTGAGAAAGATAGAGGCAGGGGTGAGAGAGAGGGAGGTGGTATTCCCTCATAGCTAGTGAGAGAGATTGAGAAAGATAGAGGCAGGGGTGAGAGAGAGGGAGGTGGTATTCCCTCATAGCTAGTGAGAGAGATTGAGAAAGATAGAGGCAGGGGTGAGAGAGAGGGAGGTGGTATTCCCTCATAGCTAGTGAGAGAGATTGAGAAAGATAGAGGCAGGGGTGAGAGAGAGGGAGGTGGTATTCCCTCATAGCTAGTGAGAGAGATTGAGAAAGATAGAGGCAGGGGTGAGAGAGAGGGAGGTGGTATTCCCTCATAGCTAGTGAGAGAGATTGAGAAAGATAGAGGCAGGGGTGAGAGAGAGGGAGGTGGTATTCCCTCATAGCTAGTGAGAGAGATTGAGAAAGATAGAGGCAGGGGTGAGAGAGAGGGAGGTGGTATTCCCTCATAGCTAGTGAGAGAGATGAGAGAAAGATAGAGGCAGGGGTGAGAGAGAGGGAGGTGGTATTCCCTCATAGCTAGTGAGAGAGATTGAGAAAGATAGAGGCAGGGGTGAGAGAGAGGGAGGTGGTATTCCCTCATAGCTAGTGAGAGAGATTGAGAAAGATAGAGGCAGGGGTGAGAGAGAGGGAGGTGGTATTCCCTCATAGCTAGTGAGAGAGATTGAGAAAGATAGAGGCAGGGGTGAGAGAGAGGGAGGTGGTATTCCCTCATAGCTAGTGAGAGAGATTGAGAAAGATAGAGGCAGGGGTGAGAGAGAGGGAGGTGGTATTCCCTCATAGCTAGTGAGAGAGATTGAGAAAGATAGAGGCAGGGGTGAGAGAGAGGGAGGTGGTATTCCCTCATAGCTAGTGAGAGAGATTGAGAAAGATAGAGGCAGGGGTGAGAGAGAGGGAGGTGGTATTCCCTCATAGCTAGTGAGAGAGATTGAGAAAGATAGAGGCAGGGGTGAGAGAGAGGGAGGTGGTATTCCCTCATAGCTAGTGAGAGAGATTGAGAAAGATAGAGGCAGGGGTGAGAGAGAGGGAGGTGGTATTCCCTCATAGCTAGTGAGAGAGATTGAGAAAGATAGAGGCAGGGGTGAGAGAGAGGGAGGTGGTATTCCCTCATAGCTAGTGAGAGAGATTGAGAAAGATAGAGGCAGGGGTGAGAGAGAGGGAGGTGGTATTCCCTCATAGCTAGTGAGAGAGATTGAGAAAGATAGAGGCAGGGGTGAGAGAGAGGGAGGTGGTATTCCCTCATAGCTAGTGAGAGAGATTGAGAAAGATAGAGGCAGGGGTGAGAGAGAGGGAGGTGGTATTCCCTCATAGCTAGTGAGAGAGATTGAGAAAGATAGAGGCAGGGGTGAGAGAGAGGGAGGTGGTATTCCCTCATAGCTAGTGAGAGAGATTGAGAAAGATAGAGGCAGGGGTGAGAGAGAGGGAGGTGGTATTCCCTCATAGCTAGTGAGAGAGATTGAGAAAGATAGAGGCAGGGGTGAGAGAGAGGGAGGTGGTATTCCCTCATAGCTAGTGAGAGAGATTGAGAAAGATAGAGGCAGGGGTGAGAGAGAGGGAGGTGGTATTCCCTCATAGCTAGTGAGAGAGATTGAGAAAGATAGAGGCAGGGGTGAGAGAGAGGGAGGTGGTATTCCCTCATAGCTAGTGAGAGAGATTGAGAAAGATAGAGGCAGGGGTGAGAGAGAGGGAGGTGGTATTCCCTCATAGCTAGTGAGAGAGATTGAGAAAGATAGAGGCAGGGGTGAGAGAGAGGGAGGTGGTATTCCCTCATAGCTAGTGAGAGAGATTGAGAAAGATAGAGGCAGGGGTGAGAGAGAGGGAGGTGGTATTCCCTCATAGCTAGTGAGAGAGATTGAGAAAGATAGAGGCAGGGGTGAGAGAGAGGGAGGTGGTATTCCCTCATAGCTAGTGAGAGAGATTGAGAAAGATAGAGGCAGGGTGAGAGAGAGAGGGAGGTGGTATTCCCTCATAGCTAGTGAGAGAGATTGAGAAAGATAGAGGCAGGGGTGAGAGAGAGGGAGGTGGTATTCCCTCATAGCTAGTGAGAGAGATTGAGAAAGATAGAGGCAGGGGTGAGAGAGAGGGAGGTGGTATTCCCTCATAGCTAGTGAGAGAGATTGAGAAAGATAGAGGCAGGGGTGAGAGAGAGGGAGGTGGTATTCCCTCATAGCTAGTGAGAGAGATTGAGAAAGATAGAGGCAGGGGTGAGAGAGAGGGAGGTGGTATTCCCTCATAGCTAGTGAGAGAGATTGAGAAAGATAGAGGCAGGGGTGAGAGAGAGGGAGGTGGTATTCCCTCATAGCTAGTGAGAGAGATTGAGAAAGATAGAGAGGCAGGGGTGAGAGAGAGAGGGAGGTGGTATTCCCTCATAGCTAGTGAGAGAGATTGAGAAAGATAGAGGCAGGGGTGAGAGAGAGGGAGGTGGTATTCCCTCATAGCTAGTGAGAGAGATTGAGAAAGATAGAGGCAGGGGTGAGAGAGAGGGAGGTGGTATTCCCTCATAGCTAGTGAGAGAGATTGAGAAAGATAGAGGCAGGGGTGAGAGAGAGAGGGAGGTGGTATTCCCTCATAGCTAGTGAGAGAGATTGAGAAAGATAGAGGCAGGGGTGAGAGAGAGGGAGGTGGTATTCCCTCATAGCTAGTGAGAGAGATTGAGAAAGATAGAGGCAGGGGTGAGAGAGAGGGAGGTGGTATTCCCTCATAGCTAGTGAGAGAGATTGAGAAAGATAGAGGCAGGGGTGAGAGAGAGGGAGGTGGTATTCCCTCATAGCTAGTGAGAGAGATTGAGAAAGATAGAGGCAGGGGTGAGAGAGAGGGAGGTGGTATTCCCTCATAGCTAGTGAGAGAGATTGAGAAAGATAGAGGCAGGGGTGAGAGAGAGGGAGGTGGTATTCCCTCATAGCTAGTGAGAGAGATTGAGAAAGATAGAGGCAGGGGTGAGAGAGAGGGAGGTGGTATTCCCTCATAGCTAGTGAGAGAGATTGAGAAAGATAGAGGCAGGGGTGAGAGAGAGGGAGGTGGTATTCCCTCATAGCTAGTGAGAGAGATTGAGAAAGATAGAGGCAGGGGTGAGAGAGAGGGAGGTGGTATTCCCTCATAGCTAGTGAGAGAGATTGAGAAAGATAGAGGCAGGGGTGAGAGAGAGGGAGGTGGTATTCCCTCATAGCTAGTGAGAGAGATTGAGAAAGATAGAGGCAGGGGTGAGAGAGAGGGAGGTGGTATTCCCTCATAGCTAGTGAGAGAGATTGAGAAAGATAGAGGCAGGGGTGAGAGAGAGGGAGGTGGTATTCCCTCATAGCTAGTGAGAGAGATTGAGAAAGATAGAGGCAGGGGTGAGAGAGAGGGAGGTGGTATTCCCTCATAGCTAGTGAGAGAGATTGAGAAAGATAGAGGGCAGGGGTGAGAGAGAGGGAGGTGGTATTCCCTCATAGCTAGTGAGAGAGATTGA
Source organism: Riptortus pedestris (assembly GCA_019009955.1). NCBI lineage: Eukaryota > Metazoa > Arthropoda > Insecta > Hemiptera > Alydidae > Riptortus > Riptortus pedestris. The sequence continues at coordinate 2,705,612 of CM032230.1, read as the reverse complement.
GAAAGATAGAGGCAGGGGTGAGAGAGAGGGAGGTGGTATTCCCTCATAGCTAGTGAGAGAGATTGAGAAAGATAGAGGCAGGGGTGAGAGAGAGGGAGGTGGTATTCCCTCATAGCTAGTGAGAGAGATTGAGAAAGATAGAGGCAGGGGTGAGAGAGAGGGAGGTGGTATTCCCTCATAGCTAGTGAGAGAGATTGAGAAAGATAGAGGGCAGGGGTGAGAGAGAGGGAGGTGGTATTCCCTCATAGCTAGTGAGAGAGATTGAGAAAGATAGAGGCAGGGGTGAGAGAGAGGGAGGTGGTATTCCCTCATAGCTAGTGAGAGAGAGTGAGAAAGATAGATGGCAGGAGTGAGAGAGAGGGAGGTGGTATTCCCTCATAGCTAGTGATGACTCTTATGTTTGTTTTGATAAGATTGAATCATCAGCAAGGGGTGTTTATATCATCATATCATTCACACGTATCAACAGCTGTCAAACAAATCTCATATTTTATTCTGTGTTTATATCCCGCCTCCATTCTCATGTCATCCCACTTCATATGATCCAGATAGACAAACAAATATCTATATTATTTACTCCCTCCAATCAGTCATTAAATAATGAGATCTATACCTCATGCAGGCTTTCTTTCAGAATCCCAGATCACTCCCACTCCTCGTTGAGAATGCATTCTCTATCAGTTTCTCATATTCGTTCCTTTAAATCACATTCCCCTTTTTTGCGTGTGTTTGTGTAATTGAAACACTTAGCTAAGCAGGGGTTTTTAGGAGATTGCCTTTAAGGGAAATCAGATATTGAGGTACTATCTTGTAGATGATGAAAGTCCGCCACGCAGGGGCTGCGTAAACTAAGCATATTTCCCACGTGAAGCTATACAATAGAGAAATCTCTATACGAGAGCCGAACAGTTACGGCCGAACTAGCTTTTGGCGGGATAGGTTCGTTATCGGCCCACATTTAATAAAAACGCAAATATCTCAGTTAATATTCAAGATAGAGAATAAATGTATATAACAATATTTATAGTGAATTTAATTTTCATAAGATTGATTCTATACAATTTTTTGATCCGACGTATGGTAACGGAGATATTTTCAAAAATCCTCCCCTCTAAACCCCCCCCCCTCCCCCTGGTCCGATTTCAGCCGTTAACGAACTTGATCTTTCTTTTTACATAAAACGACTAAATATCGAGTTTGGTGACGATTAAACAATAATTGCGACCGCTAGAGCGGTAACAGACATATATATATATATATATATATATATATATATATATATATATATATATATATATATATATAGTTTTGAACGGACCTCATTTTCGCCATCTCCTGGGTAGGATCGATGGACATTTGAAGAAAAATTTCGAAAATCGCGTCATGAGTACAACCTCAATAGCTGATTTCCCTCAAGGGAAATCTGCTAGAATGCTAATAGTTAATTAAATTGAATTAATACCAATTCGAAATTTAAAAAAAAAAAACCTAGTAAATTATAAATAAAAAAGGAAAGATGAAATAATTTGCAAAAAAAAATAGACGCAAAAAAAGGGAAATGAAAGATTATAATGAAACTTTGTGCAAGTTAAAAGAGCTGTTTGTATAGGAAAGGTCAAAAGCACGTGCTAGTTATTTGAATGATGTCTCTGTAATTAATATGAGCCATGTTATTCTTTATCTCTCATGTTTATATTCTTCACTTATAAACTCTTATTCTTCGCTAGTGCTCTTCACGTTATCCCTTGGCTCATATTCCCAGTAATTTTACAACAGATTTCCCTGAGTTAATGCCACTTCAGCTTCACTACTATAGAATCCTACCTTTGTGAAGATTAGACACTTATTGTTCAAATATTCTCAAAGGGTTATATTGATGTCTTCTAAAAGGGTTTTCTAGGTATCCCACTTCTCCTATGCCCAATGACCTTATCTTCACATATATGAAGTCATTGTGCGAGAGCGGAAATAATTGAGCCTTACTATATGTGCAAGAAGTTTCACAGTTCCTATCTTATTGACTGTTCCCAGATTAATACTAGATCACGGCGGAACAAGTGTACCATTCTGGGGTAGTACATCAAAAGTTATCTAGGCCTCAGACTTTGAGTTACAATGCAGCGTTCCTTGTTTACTAAAGGGAAATTCTATATGACGAGTTGGAAGAGAGGTGACACTACTTGGGCTTATTCATTCGAAGATTGTGGAGATGGCTTTTAGCGAAAGAGAGTGATCCGCCTAGGACGGTCCCACGGGAGAAGTGTACATATTTAGCGAATAATGAAATATTGGCCCCAGAGATAGAGGTATTAAAAAAAGCACTCAGGAAAAAGAGACCCCACTTTTCCAGTCTGAGGGGGTGGGGTTTACACCACCTCCTCCCTCCGTCTCTTCTCTCTTAAGTAAAAAGCTTTTAAACAAAATTATGAATGTAAAAAAATCAATTTTTTTCTCTCCGATAAGATTTGCTGCTGAGTGAAGAAGGGAAGCGCCCCCTCGCTGAGATCCATCACTTATTTCCATAAAAGATGCAATATAGTCGATCAAAGAGACTTGCCGACTCGGGCTAAGTCACTGTCAGAAGGCTATTGATTCGCGGGTTGTGTACACCCTTCGGATGAATGGCCATTCTAGCGGATAATGCCTACTCGATCCAACCCTCCTTCTTCTCTGCTCGGCTTAGGTATCCTGCACAATTCATGGCTTTACAGACTCTAGAATCCAGATGGAACTGATGTGGGTGTCTCTACCAAGTAGATCCCGGTAAGAAGGAGTTGCTATCAGAGACCACCCTCACATGCTTTGCTCTTTCGGCAGAAAAGGTTTTGTCGTCTCGTATCGCGCCGCCATTGGTGACTTAGAGATCTGAAGGGACTACTGAGGCTCTCGGTCACAGGCCTTGTGGTCGTCGTTCAGTACTAGGAGTCAAAGTATTAGAAGTCATTTGGCAGGTGCTTCTCGCCACTCTATCTTGATATCATCTCATTTCAGGACGGGGTAGTTTTCTGGAATTCTTGATGTTCATGATTTGCGAGTAAAGGCCTGCCTTTTGGGTATGCTCTCACTTCTTTCAACCTGCAAAGGTTGTATGCCTCAGTATCTCTATCATATTTGCATACATTATCTGGTTTTCAGTATCTTGCAGCTGCTACTACTGGTTCTTTTGGGAAGCTTCACTTTTTGTAGCACACACTACACCAAGTATTAGGAAAATGTGTGGCGTTCAGCTAAAGAATGTTGGAAGCTAAAAATAAACTGCCTCAACAAAATCGAAGATGGAAGGGAAAGATCTTCCAACAATCAGCATATTAACCATTACTTAGGAAATATGAAGTTATCCACTTCTTAATTTTCCGAATCGACTATGAGAGGATGTGGCGGGAGAGAGTAGGCCAAGGTCTTAAATGTTGAATATGACTATTTAACATAAGTGGCATTTCTAAACTCAATGCGGAACGTTCATTGAGGAAAGACCAGTGATGCATTAAAGTTTTTGTCCATTTACTCATTGTTTAATATCTGTCATTAGTCAGCTTAAGTAGGCGATGGAGGAATGTTGGCCTACCAATATTCGTGTAGAATTTTATCCCGGTACCTTTATTGTTGGATAGCCTCATGCTGAAGACAAAGGAAAAATATAACTAAGTCCTTGTGGCCATCGCCACTTTTCCTGAGGAACGACAATCTTCGGGTTCAGCAACATCGATACTGGCCGAACATTGATAAGAGCCGCCTCCTTCTGGAGAACTTTGTCCCACTTTATTGTGACGACCTTATTGAGAAGTTGGTGCTGTTATCATAAAGGAGGAGGTTGGGGCAAAGCAGGTTAAAACTCCTAACTAAGACAACAAACCCAAACAAGGCCTGGGGACACTTTTATAGTGATTAACTATGTTGCTCCAAGCACTTTGCTTCCAAATGGAATTACTCCCTTGCTGGCCTTAAGCATGTTATACTGGCCTCCTTCACTACCCAGTTCTTGCCGCACAACCAATGACCCCGCCGATATTGTCAATTTTCTTCAAATATTCTTGGAAATTTATTGTAGATAATATATAGTAACACCACTTACATTTTGTATTTTCAGAACCTACCTAGTAAATTCCCAATATTTATTTCGAGAAAAGGATCATATTGTACAGTTAATGAAATTATGATTTCTGCAAATTGTCTTAGGGATTAACTTAATTATTTAAATAAAATTAGTTTCTAATACTTGTGTTTATAGGAACACTGCTCGGATTGAACTCAGCTAAAGCATCCATTCGGAGGTCTTGTGTTGCTGTTCTCGTGTATCTTTGATGTTCGCGATCGGAGTAAGTTCCCCTCGACGATTCGATTCTGCTTCTGTCTCATTTCTTGATTAGCGAGTGGCAGACCCTTCCACAGAATTGCCAGACAGAAAATTCCTCGTTAAAAGTGAAAAGGCGGATGTTCAACATATGAAAACACATAAATATGTGCAACATTTATTATTCCCTCTACATGTTTTGTGTCGTCTACGAGGCCTCCTCAATCGACAAGGATATATTTAGCCCGGGCCTTCTTGTTAGCAGATTTCCCTTAAGGGAAATCAAGTATTGAGGTCGTACTCATGACGCGATTTTCAAAACATTTCTTCAAATGTCCATCGATCCTACCCAGGAGATGACGAAAATGAGGAAATAAAAAAAATATAAATGAAATATATATATATATATATATATATATATATATATATATATATATATATTTGTCTGTTAACGCTCTAGCGGCGGTCGCAATTTTTGTTTGATCGTTACAAAACTCAATGTTTAAACGTTTTATGTAAAAAGAATGATCAAGTTCGTTAATGGCTAAAATCGGACCAGTGGGAGGGGGTTTAGAGTGAGGATTTCCGAAAATTCGAAATATCTGCGTTACTGTACGTCGGATCGGAAAAGTCTATAGAACCAAACTTATTGCAAATTATATTTACTATATATATTGTTAAATACGTTTATTCTCTATCTTAAATATTTATCTCCGTAAGTATTAAGGCTCAAAACTGAAAAATACTAATACCTATTAGCAATTTTCAGTTCAACAAATCCCCCACTTCTACTCATGTCATATTAACAATAAGCTGTTGTATTATGAACCACTTCATTACAAGGTTAAATACCAAATGATGCTTTCATTGATTCATCCCCCCCCTTCTTTTGTACTTGGATTACTGAAATTTGAGTGATAGAGATAAAACTGATTCTTATTCATTACAAATTACAGCACTAGCTTTAGTAAATTGTTTTCAATAAAATTAATATGTTATATCCAGATATATTTCATTAACTGTATGTATTTTCGGTCTATCTATTCACCGCTACAAGACTGGCTGGCCTGTTTGTTTACAATTCAGCCACTTCCCGTTGTAGAGATTAGTAACGTGTATTACCATTACCGTTTGTATTCATTCACTTAACATTCACGGTAGTGTTACCAGTATGTATATTTATCAATTGTAAACCTTCACATGGGAAATCTGCTTAGTTTACGCAGTCCCTGCGTGACGGACTCTTTTTATCATGTAGCTAAACAATGGGCTACTTACTAATTTATAATTTTTTTATTAAACTGACCCATTTTATGTTATTAACAATTTTTAATAAATTACAATTGAATAGTATCATATTGATTGTTCGCTTGTTGTAATTGCATATTTTTCTATTGTTTTGTGTTGAGAGGGCACTAATTATGAAAAGGGCGCTGCCTCTGTTAGATATATGGTTTGTGGAAGGAATGGCTGTTATTGTAGTAAAATTTCTGTTCTATACGGCTTTTTACATACTCAACTATGAACAGAGATGATTGAAAACAATAGTGATGGCTCGAACGCTTTTCACTTAAAGCAATTGTATCCATAAACTTCTCGTGCCCAGCTTAAATTTCAAATCCTCTTTGCATAAACTTGTTATTATGTGAGAATTGGAGAATAAAATGTGGATTAACTGCAAGAACGAGGTATTGCTGGAGGAGGAAAATGTGCTGAGTTAACGACCATCTGCATCACAGACATTTTTGTTGTCATATACTATATATCTATATCTATATCGCCTCCTTCTGACAGTCAATATCTGTTTCAAGATCATCTAGTTAATACTTATTTATCAGCTTGATTTATCTGTTTTAAGCCTCATATATCCATGTCTTTGCCTATTCTGAGGCTATAGATGAGCTTAGAAAAAGCCAACAAGCATGCCAATGATGAAATGTTTATGGCAGCTGTATTATCTAGTTGCTTGTAGCCGGGGCTGATAGCTGCCGTGTAATGGGGAGTTACAAGTTAAGCGTTAATTTGCCAGTGGCTTCCCTAAGCTCATTCCATCTCTTGTGTGTAATTGGCAGGAGTTTATTCATAAGTGTAGTAGCTAAGACACCAGCGCCAACTTTCCAACATAGCCTCAATAGAAGCCGACAGTTTGACAACTCCACAGGCAACCTGTTGACGGATGACGGCTCCCCTTCTCTCTCCTTCTCGGGCCTGCCTGTCACTCGAAGACAATGGCAGCAAGAGGAATGCCTAGGAGTAGCGCAGCTCCCGTTCAAATCCCAACAAACCTTCGCCTCAATCTCTATAGGCATTCCTAAAAGCGAATAGGACTTACTCCTGTGCCTAAAAGCTAAGCCTTATCACTGTTCTCCTGAACAAGGAAGTCCCTGAAATTTGGGGATACCCACAAGGAAATATTGCCACAGGTAAGCCCTGCTTTGGTTTCCCTTTCCCTTCTGCATATGAGACAATCTCCAACAGGAAGGAGCCCATCAAAAAATGTAGATAATCCAAATCATGTGCAAGAGGTAACTACTTTTCGAACAATGTTAAATTAAAATATGTTTTGTCAATATCATTATATAAGATGATTATTTGTAAAAGTCAATGAAATAGTTTCTTCGTTTAAGAAATAATAAATTAATTTAAATTTGAATTAAGTGCTAGTTTTGCTAGTAAAGAATAGCTTGCCCCCTCCATTCTAGCACAGTCGATGGTTGTGAGCAGTGATCCTATTATTTCTCCTTTCATTCATTATTCAGTGGCCTATTATATTATTATTTATATCATTTAATCCCCAGTTCAGATTGTATTTATATCTATAGCCCATTCTGCTGTTCCCAAGATTCAGAGCGAAACCCACGCCAATGTAGTAATAGAAACGAAGATGGCCACAACAACGCCTAATGGTTTCCAGTTAATCATAATCCAATAACTTGTACATTACAACATTTTTCTCTTTCATTAGCCGATCGTAAACAATTGGTGTATTACTGACACTGTCGAGATGAAAAAACATGGTTTCCTATTCTGATAAAAACTGCCTTAAATACATATTTCCATCTTTTTCCAAAATACTTGCTAATATTAACTCTCTTCTGCTTTGTAATTAAACTCTACTCCTGTTTGTGTTTGCAGTATTGGACTGGCTAATATGAAATTCCAGTTTCCTGGTATCTGGAAAATGAAAGGTAAAACTACAATTATATCCTTTTTAATAAAAATAACTTCTGGAAGCTTTAATACCATTTTTTTTAGTTTTTCGATTCAGCCTGGAGGACAGCAAGCACCTTGATATATTGAGACTGAGGCCGACCTCAGTTGAGACCAACCAATGTAGCCTCACTCATTTAACTTTTTACGCATATTTGTTGTGTTGTCAGTGAATAGTTAGTTTTTGACCCTGCGGTTTTTATCTTGTAACTAAAAAATAGGCTACAAATTAATGTACATATTTTTATTATACTGAGGGGCTCAGGTTAGCCGTGTGAGTTAATGTGTTGGCCTTAATCTCACAACTTCGAACCTAGAGTGGCGAGTTCGGTTTCCGCCTCGGTAATAAGAATTTATTTAGTGACGAACGCATTAAATAAAATCCTTAGTCCCACTCTGGCTAGAAAAGAGTGGTTGCTTGCAGATAACCCGTCCCAATTAGTTATAGTAGCAAATCGTAGACCTTAATAAATAATAAATGAATTAGATTAGATTTTATTTGCAACTGCTTACAGGATTATTCTCATGCAATTGGCGTTCATCTTATATAATTTTGTAAATCTATATTAATTAGTTTATGATTCAATTATTGATTATATGTAATTAATAACAAGTTTTTGAATTTAATAAAATGCTTTCTTGGCTAAACGATAATAAAAATAAAATGATTTAAAGCAACCATAAAAAAACGAAATAAAATGTTAAAAATGTTAAATGTAGAAAAACAAGCATTCTCAGAAGTTCTTTTTTAGAATAATAGTATATTTCGTACCAAGGGCCGAAAGTGGGCGTTTGCCGGCCCGAGATATTTTTTGACCGAGACGTAGTCGAGGTCATGAAAAGTTCGAGGGCCGGCAAAAGCACTTTGGCCCGAGGCACGAACGCTATTTTTCACCATACTACAATAAATATTAATACGATATAACATTAATCAAAAGAAAAAAATTTTCTTTTGGTTAAGTGTACCTCTTTGTTAGAAGGTTATTTTGTGGTTATGAGGACATGATGAATGTTTAATGTATGGATTGTTTTACGTTATGTTATTATGTAAGTTAATAAAGAGAGATGAACATATGTGTGTTTCATTTAATACAACTGATATATTACAAAATGCTAAAAAAAGTTAGTTCGTTTATTTTTGATTTATAGAAATACAATTTTGGTTGTTTGAAAACATAATTAGCCATAATTACTAAATAACTAAACAATAATACGAGCAAAACAAACTAATATAATGTATATAATGAAATGAATGAATTAAAATAATAAACAGCTGATTTTGCGGCCCTTAGGCGAAATATTCATTTTCGGCCCTAGGGCGGCCAAGTGTAGCTTTCGTACCGCATCTTAGGTATGTAAAACAGGTGATTACATCGTAGTATGGTGAAAATATATAAACATAATCTTACATATACTGAAAATGAATAAAGAAAACTTAACGTACAGAAAAAATATGGATAATAAAAATGATGTTTGTATTACAAAGCTAATAATGATGACCTTAATTTAACAACACAGGCAAGATATTTATAAAGTGGAATAAGATCATTTTGGGATAAAATGTTAATAACGTCATGAAACCAGCTAAAATGTTCGAAAATATATGAATTTGTTATCTCTATATCGTAAATATACGAGGTGATATATCTAAAATTACAATATTTGTTAATTGGGGCCTAGTTAATAACACCCCCCCCCCGGCTCACCTTGGCAACTTTTCCATAGTTGCCGGTGCCAATGCTGCTATCTCCAAGTCAACAGTTGTTGGAAGCAAATACTTATTGGCCGAGATATATGAATAACGTTATATTGTTTTATGTCTTATACAGTTTCCAGCCCCAGTAAACCCTCACATGTCATTAAAATGAGCATGATAAATCTATAACCACTATATTCAAAGATTTAATATTTATTTCATCCAATCTGCAAATATTTTCGGTTTGAAGTGTTCGTTTATGATGTTATGTTTTATTTTTATTCGATCAACACAACACTCGATATTGAACCGTTTCGTGGAAAACTAGTGATATATTAGGTATCGTCAGAAATCGGCATTGATGGAGGATAAAGGGTTTAGAGGGGGGGGGGGGTAATTCAAAATACGAAATATCTTGTTCACCTTTTTATAAATAATATCCTTGGAATTTTAATTTCCTGTAACTATTTTTATACATGTATTCTCTGAATTGAATATTAAAGAGTTTATCTGAATTTCTTTTGGCTTCAGCATATTGAAAATTACCTCTTCTACTCGTCTGATTTCCACTTAGACTACATAAGTCCACTAGACATCTCCAGTCTAAACACTATTTTAATTCCAGTACATAAGCTTCTTAATGCAGGTGAAGGTGGCACAAAAATAAGATTAGGAAAATCGAAAAACAAAACATTTGAAATAAATGAGAACATGAGAGGACATTAAACACAAAAAATATAAACTAAAATAGGAATTATGCGGTTTTCAGACAGGAAAATCTGGTTTTGAAATAGTCTGTCACGCAGGGGCTAAGTAAATTATCCAGATACCCCGTTGGGAGTTGAAATGAACCACAAATAACATTATCTGTCATTTATTCTATATTTGTTTGAGTGGGGGATGGGCTAGGATGGATCTCCTCAGTGCAGATGCGACCAAATAGATGCTCTGGAAGGCAGCAATATTATACTTACTACCAGTTATTATAATACCATAAATATTGCTTTATGTTGATCGATTACTCACAAAACTTGCAGTTAATAATCGAGTTCATTTAAAATAGGGTATTTATCAAATATTCTTATAGTACTACATAATATATATAATCAGTATATTGACCAAAATCATATTAATTGACTAAACTTTACTAACAATGTATCTATGGAGTAGTGTATTTTATGTGTGTGTATATATATTTTTTATCCTGAATGCATTCACACATTCTAAAATGCCGTAAAATAACATATTCCAATTACTACAAATTATCCAAGGATCTACTACCAATGGTCATCCAGGATGCTTGTTCACCCAGTGAGCAAATTAGATGGGCAAAACTGAAATATATCAGATATCCTGCTTACCTCCATAGAAAAAATTGTATTCAACCAAGGTTGTTGACATTTTAATTTTAACTATTCTATTATAAATGTTTCTCTGATTCGAATGTTTATGTAGTGTTTGTGTATGTGCCTTTGAAAGCTTCCACTTCTACTCATCCAATTTTCTGTCTAAGCACCTCAGCCACTTCGCATCTCAAGTTCAACTACCACTTCCTGATAATGTAGTGTGCGAGAAATCTGTTTAGTTTACGCAGCCTAATTAATCTAGTGACTCACTTCTTCTGTATTTTTCCTTTGGACATCAGTGAAGGCATGGGATGAAATAAAGCTAGTGAAATTACTAGCTAACCTCTACACCTTCTATATTACTGTAAGACTTTACTGAAAAGTCTAGAGAATCGCTATTACTTGCTATAATAGTATTTTGTTTTCAACAGAAAATATGATCTTTGAAGCCATGTTGTGAATGTTGGGGCACTGATGAAGGAACAAAATGTTCTGAAACGTTTGCAAAACTGGTTATGCGTCATTCCATCTTTGACTTACAACAACACAAATGATCAATCAGATCAGATAAACACATAAAAATAACAACTGTATAATTGTAAGATACAACAAAACCTTAAATAGTTATCGTATTATAATGGTAATCATTGGTAGTTAGAATGCTATTGGTTAATTAAAGCTGATCTCTACTTGACCAATAATACCGCACTTAGTTCGGGTTAATGAAAGCTGAAACCCTTCTCTGCCATTTCCTCGTCCATTTTAAATGCACAAATTACTTGTATTGTTTATTATTATATTGTGGCCGATGTGACAACACAAATAGACAATACCTACAAGATATGAGAATTAATCATCCATCCATTGATATGCACAGCCTAGTCATATTGATTAAACCTTAGTTATTCATTTCCACTTTGTGCTACAATGACTAATTGGGACAGGTTATCACCCTTTCCTAGCCAGGGTGGGACTAAGGATTTTCTATATTGAGTTCGATACTAAATACATTTCTATTGGCCATGTGAGAATCGAACTCATGGATCAAGATTTACCATGTGAGATTAAGACCAACTCCTAACCTTGAACGAATTGAAATATACTAAAATTTAATTTGTTCCATATAAATGTTCTTGACGTTGAAAGCTAGATATAAAAATAAAACAATCCCACCCTGGCTAGAAAAGGGTGGTAACCTGTAGCTAACCCGTCCCGATTAGCCTAAGTTGCAAAAAGTGGACGTTAATAAATAAAAAATAAATAAAAATAAAACCCAGTCCCTCCTTTTACAGCCCATATATTGTTAACAGCGACAGAGCCCAATTGAGAACGAGCTCCATCATCACTGCTCCCTCGACACATTATAAATGTGAAATTACAACACTCTATATGATAGGAATAATTGTTCTTAACCAATAAGCTTTTAAAAAAAAATACTAAACAAGACAAATTGTATCAGTATATTGTTATTATTTATTGCACGCCTTACAAATGATAAATTAATTATAGAAAGTAAAATTTATTCTTTAGAGGATTTATCTATTGAAGCTTAAAGATATTAGAACTTTATGAAACAGATTCAGAAGAATTTGATTTTAAGGAAACCATTTCAGATGAAGAAAATGCACGACCAAAGCCTGAAGGCAGATGTAATATAGTAGGAAGGAGAAATAAGAAGAGTTGTCCATAACTACCATCTATTTTTAGAATTTTTATAGGAAATTAAAATTTCAATATGATTAGTTTTATAAAATTTTTAGATCCGAAGTATATTCACTGATTATATTTTGTAATTTCCCTGTTTGGGGAGGACTAGATGATAAGAAGACAATCAAATTCCTTTGAAAAGCCTTGAAAGTGAATATCTTTTTTTTTTACCCGGGATCCAGTAGGGAATTAGATGGTGGTTGGGAGACAGAGTGACCTGCCATGGTTGTCCCGACAGTTCCCCTTCTACTGAACACTCTGATGTTCTATTTTAAGGGGGTGTTGTGAGTTGGTATGGGGGTAAATAGAACTGGGTTGTGGGTTACCCGGCAACTGGAGGTACCGGGTGGGTTGTGAGGATAGGAGAAAACGAAATAAGAGAGGACAGGGATAGTAAAAGAGGAGGTAAGAAAGAAGAGAAGAAAGACTTAAAGATAAAAGTATAAACCTAACCTAAGAGTAAAACCGCCGCAAGCAGGTCACAGGCCCAAGGCGGTCGCTGTGAGTAAGGGAAGGAAGGAGACGCCGAATATAGAATTAAGATCTAAACTAACCTAACTAAACCTATCTTAATAATAAAAATGCAAAATAGTGAATATCTGGGTTCCTAATGTGTATTATATAGCCTAACATCACACCTTGTTCAACTCCTGCAATGGATTCTGGTATTACCTGACAAGTAGGAAAACTTTATTTCAGTTCAACTCTAGCCATTTTAAGATGGTCATAAAGACATTGTTGTGTTCAAACAATAATTGCAGCTTCGGAGCTCCTTTCTGCAGAATTATGTTTTTATTAATGTCTTCCGTTGCCTTACATAGGCCTACAATAGTAAATTATGTGATCAAAAGCCTGTTCAAATTCGTTACCATAGTCACAAGTATTGTTATCAATCAAACCAAAACGGCAAAACTTTTAATTACTCCACTTGTGCATGTAATGTGTTTTGCTTCCTGCACAGCTATAATGAATTCATATAGATATCTACCATTTGTTGTGCTCGTCTGTTCTCTGTCTCATAAGTCAGTAGGTTGTTTTTTCAAAAGTCGCATCCATTCTACGGTGTGAGTAAGTTGAATATCTAGGTCATCATTTAGAGAAGCTCATTTGGCTAGTAAGTCTGCTTGTTCATTGCCTATATGTCCTTTCTGTGCTTTAATATAAGTTAATACTAATTTCATGTGCTTTTGTCTACATTGAAACATATTTAATAGTATTTCATTTCTTAAGAAGCTATTTATTTTTGGATAAAAATTAAATTAGATAAAACTGTGTTAGGCGCTGTAGTAGTCTACACGTTTCATTGTATTGTCACTTGCTTAGGCTTTGTTATTCGTGCAATTGACACCAATTCTGCTTGTGTATGTATTAACCAGTTCACTCCCATTATATGCAACAAATGAGCATAACACATTGTGCTTTTTACCACAGTATACGTTTCTACAAGATATCTGGAGACAGCGACAAAGAGGCTGAAGCCTGCAAATTCAACCAATTGGCAGGTGTTGTGTCTGTGTCAATGCCATTTATCGGAATGTCGTCTATAGTCACCTTGGGTTTAATTACTTTATGCTTGTTGGTTACTTCCACAGCTTTAATGTGCCTAGGAGCAATGGTTGCAAGCTGGTCCATAGAATGCTGTTCTATAACCATTAATACTTTTTAAAGCAATTAATTCATAATTGCGCTGCCTTTTCATAAATCATATAGAATGCCTCAGTATAACCTCAAAGGAGGATATCGTATTACTTGATTTTTTTTTAGGTTAACAATATAGATCTTCAAGATCTTTAGCCACTCGAGAGTTTTTAGTCGGGGGAGGCCCCGATCTACACCCGGGGACGGCCAGTTTGCTTGTAGACTGCACCTATGCGAGCCAGTGTACTGCCCTGTCAGACTGATGTACTCACTAGTCTTGGACCATTCCACTGTCGCCGCGACACCAACACGCTCTCCTAGCAAAATGGTGTAACAACACCGTTGTCACCCATTCAAGTACTGACCCTGCTCCATTTTGATTGACTCGGAGGGATTGACCTAAAGTCCGGAGCTTTACCACTAATATATGGGCGCCCTTCTCGTATTACTTGGTCAAGTAACATTATTAGAAATCATTACTGTATATTAAATATTATAATTATTTTATTAACGTCCACTTTTTGCTGCTATGGCTATTTGGGACGGTGTATAATAAATATTAAAATAAAGCAGTTATGGTTTTTGCATGCAAACTTAATAGATTCGTTTTTCAACTATGTGAACAAATTCACCCATAAGCCCACTCGTTAAGCATCCATCGAGTTAAGCAGTGCATCATATCATAAGCAAATCACAGATGGAGAAAGGATATGACGGATCAAGTAATTTCTAGGAAGTAAGTCTTTGGTCGACATTGATGTTCAATTCAAAGTTAAAATATTATCTTGTGCACTGGAAGGATGTTGAGAAATAATCTTTAATGAATTACAGTAATAACAAGGCACATGACTGATATGACTTAATTCGAGGAGATTGTCATAACCCTGTAGGAATGACTAACTGGAGGGCGATGAGGAAGGCATAACTTCCAAGAAGGGCCTAATATAAAATGCCTGTAAGATGTAATACATAGGAATTACTTCTTTCAATAAAGTCTCAATTTATATTGTTTAAACCAATGACGGTTCAATATGCTCTTCTGTTCTAATGAGGACAGTGTGTACCCCAGAAGAGGATGGAAATGGGATGAAAGGGTACCTAGCCGCCAGGCCTTAACCACCCTCACACTCTCCTGACTTTGGGCCATTACTAATAACAACTGTTGAGGGTTTCAAAAAGGTTTGGCGTAAGGCTATAAACCATTATATGTCTTAGTAATTCAGATATATAATCCAAAATCTACGTAGATTTAAGCAGTGGAGCATATTAAGAAGATGACGGTAATGCCACATGGAGATTAGACATCGTGGGTCTAGTATTTTTCAGAAAGTCGATGGTCAACATTGGTGGTCAATATATTGTAGGGAGATTTAAATTTTAATTTAAGCTACGCACTACGTTATGCAACTGAAATTGAAGCTTGGCTTACTCCTGTAAAAAAGTTCACCTTTGAAAGTTTCTTGAAGCGAATCTTAATTGATCAGCCGATGTGACTTAATTTGAGGAGATTGTAATTGGCGTTGGGGAAAAGTAAAGAGGAAATAATAAGGAAGGAGACCTTGTCTAGGAAGGAGTAAATCCCTGGAGGAATGGCTGTAAGCGATAAGGGAGGCATACGTTCTCAGGAAGGGCCTAATAAAAAAGGAGGGGTAAGGGGACACCGAAATTCGCTGGAGTGATAAGGGCTGATAAGGGCTGGGGAGGGGAGGAGGGAGTGGTTGGGAGGAGAGGCACAGGGAGGCGCTGGCTGCACTAGTCCCGGTTCAGTATTCGCCCCGCGATCAGTCTACACGCACCCTCATACATAGAGCTCTCTCCAATAACAACATATATCATATCATAACTATATATCATATCTAACTTTCCGCCGATATCTTGTGACCAGTGTATCCAACATATATAGAAAACCAGCCGCCGACTTCTCACACGCCCGCCAAGACAATCTTCTTTTAATTACACGTAAGTACCCAAAAACATACTACTACAATAACTACTCAATTATATCTCAGAAAAAAATATAACAAGCATTTTCATGTAATTTTAATAACCAGCATTATTTTCTGCATCATTTCATATAATCAACTACCGGCATTTCAAAATTTATATCACGAAAAAAAATTATTCAATTCAAAATTTCGATTTTATTCCAACAAAATTACTTGTTGATTAAAATTATTTACATGTTGATTTATTATTCTTAACATTTGTATAATATTAATTATTTACATAAATTATAAATATATTGTTTTACCTCTTTACACTTTTTACAAGTTGAATAAAATTAAATCTCCGAGAGAAATGTAATATATTTCTTTTCATTGGGACAAACTTGTTTTACATTATTAATTTAATAAAATTTAAATAATTTATTAAAAATGTATTTCTTATTTATCGAATTATAAACATTTTAGAATTTACATGTTAAACAGTTTTATTTTAATGCACTCATTTATCCGTACTAATACTCCATTGAATATATCATAATGGTGTTTAGACTAACTACTAAAGTTTATCAGGAATATTACAATTTAGAGATTCCGCTCCGATGAGTTTATTAAACATTTAAACATGTTTCAATAAGAAATTTAAGGCTTATCGTAATTTAAATTTAACCGAACATCTATTTTAAATGGGTTTTAAATAGTAAATAACGAGGCGAAGGATTGTAGTGAGCACTTGTTGATTTTGGCTGGCTTAGTTGACGCAACTCTACGGATCTCGAAGATATTTAATCCCATTCACCCATTTTGTTTTTTCACTTACTTTTATTCATTTTATTTCTGCTCAATTTATCATATATTCAAATTTTATATCGCGCCGTTCCATATATTTAAAGTTTGACAATATTGCGAAACAGTCTCCTTTGCAATTACATTATACTTTTGAAGTTAATTTTCATTCAGGAATTGCAATGCATTACTAAAAAACTATATAATTATTTTAAATTTTCAACCCGAAATTGTATATTCGAAAATTAATAAAATACAATTAAAACTGATGGAAGTCTTGGAAACCCTTTTTGACCACAAACGTGTCATAAATTTAAATTGGAAAAAGCCGAAAAAAAATCTATTTAAAAACAACCAAACGGAATTAATTTTGACACGCTAAATTCGGTAAATATTAATTTAAAATCATTATTAAACGGTGCATAATTGATGAGACAAAGCGTTTACAGGGGAAACATGAATACATTTTATTAAATTAACCGTGTGGTTTTACCATATCGTGAAATCAATATCAATTTGCTGGGTTACGCAAACTCAATCCTACCCCCCTGATAACATTTCCTGCTCTGCCAGCCAATTCCCTACAGATATGCTGATATTTCTGCTCCCAAAACACTTCTGCGGGTAGGTGCTTTTACAATTGTATTTTTTTTTTTTTATATCCCAGCTGTCGGCTGCCGGTGCATTTACGTTGCGGTGCCGAAAAAAAAAGGGAAGGGAAAGTTTATTGGACTTGAGAGCATCAAAATACTAGCCGGGAAATAACATTTTTGTTAAGGTCTCCTGCTTTTAGTTTTACAGAAATATGAGGTAAGAGTGAGCGAAAAAAAACAAAAAAAAACAGTGGCCTTTTTGTATTGTATTTTGGTGTGTATGTATTGTATAATTGTAGCAGGGCTGTTATCAGGGGATGAGATGGGCCCGATCCAATAATCTCTTATCTAGGGACCAACCAGCGACTATCTGTTGCTCCCCCTACCTCCCTCACACTCTCTCTCTGTCTCTCTCTCACTCTTTCGCACTACATCGTCGCCCAACAATATTTTCTCTTATATATTTCACGCTCTGAGATAAACTTTTATTTTGTACCATAATGTTCAAATATAAAATATTTTGAAGAAGTTGAGGTCTCGGTTCCGTATTGAAATACACGCACCCTATCACGCGAGTCCAGATAATAATTTTACCATATTTGCTCCAATCCAAAATAGGTTATCAAACTACCGAGACGTGATCACAAAGAAAATAAATTGGTAAAATCTACGTAACGTAATTACTTATGTTTCGTAGTTTTACAAATTTACTCAGTGCTAAAAAAATTAAAAAAAATAGTTCGTTTTTTCATTTCAAGAAAGCACTTAAAAATATAAAGAATATTAATTTTCAAAAATTGCCCAAATAATATTTTTCAAGTGAATTAGATATTGCAGCTCTTGAAAATTTGATTTCAAATATCGGACTCACAGCTTATTAGTAATTATGTTTAATATGGATAATTATTAGAGCAGAGTGAATTCACAACTTGTCTTTATTGCTCCATAGACATGCTTCATTATAAATCATAAGTTGCACAATGAGAGAAATGGTTACTAAATGGTAACAGCCTTACCTTCACCTTGAACAGACAATCTAACCTGATAATAAATTATGTTTTAACCAATCACGGGGATAAATACATACAATAGATTTGTTTCATATTATTGCATTTTGAATATTACGCAACTTGCGAATAAAAGTGCCCTTTGGACATGAATATTATTATTTATTTTTAAAAACAGGATTTATCTTTATTAATTAAATAAAATTTAATAGATTTACTTTGGGACATGTAACTTACAACGTTCATTTGTACCCTGCTTTATGATTGATTTTGTTAAATATGATTATACTTGGGTTTCAAAATATATTATTAGGTAAATAAATGCATAGAAAAATGTATAGTTAAAGACTTGGAATTGACAAACATTAATCTCGGTTGACCTATTGAATATGATCCATATTTTAAAATTATTACTCGGATTCAATTTAAATTAAAAAAAAAAAAAACTGTTAATCTTGCTGATTTTTTTCTATCCTTTGTAAAGAATTACTAAATTCAGAGTATCATATCCTTAAAGAACACAACATTTTGAAATTATGTGATTAATGGGTGAAATTGTGAGTGGAGTACTATTAATAAATCAGTACAGAAAGAAAACATTGTTTTTAGATTTTTAAAAATTTGCGGTAAATAAATACACACACACACACACACACACACACACACACACATATATATATATATATATATATATATATATATATATATATATGAACTATAATGTTCTTTCAAACACATTCGATTTGAGTAAGCTGATAGTGTTTGGATTCCAGAACTTTGGTTTAACACATTAAATGGTGTCAATGTCTTCAACATTTTTCAAAATATATATACTTGTGTTTAAGCGTATTAGAAATATCTGTATTATCGTTGATAGCTTGAATGATTTTTTTATTTTAAAAAAGAAGCTTATACTTATTATATAAACTAACATTGTTTGGTATATATTCATTTATTAGGAAAATAAATTATTTTTGCGGTCATAAACGGCTGACAAGTTCGCATTTTTTTTTTATAAATATCAACACCTATATCTAATTTTTCAATGTAATTATTAAAATCCCATTTTTATATTTATTGAATATTACAGTAATGGACCCTTTAAAGGTTTACACATATGTTCATGGTATCATTCCTGTCAAAAGTTGAGAAACGACTACATTATGTATTATATTGCCGAGAATTTCTGAAAAATGGATTGTTGAAACATATTTTTATTTAAACTAAAAACTGTTTAGAAATATAATGGTTATAATTGTTGGTAATCCGATTACGAATTTTTAATGTTTCTGAATTAAGAGATGTCATAGGAAACTTCAATTTACCGAAATAATAAATGATAAAAAGTAAGTTTAGAGATCCAATAAACACCTCTCAAATTTAAAATACTCCATGAATAAAATAAACTTACATATGGCTCGAGCTCTTTAGCTTTATATTTACAGAATAAAAAATGGACATTGAAAAACCATTTTCAACATTATTCATTCATTTATTTGTAAAATGTACAAATTAAAGTATTTATTTAGAATTTAAATTGAGCAATTAAATAAAAGTCTACTTTTACAAAAAAATACATTTTATCTATTTACTGGTCAGTTTCTTTGTTGATTTTGAAAAGAATACCATTAATGCACTTCATATACCCTAACTACATTAAACACTTATCACTAAGAGGTTATAATCAATACACATTTTAATTAATAAGAAGGAATAAAATGATCAATAATGAAGAAAATACTGTTAAATTTTTTAGTACAAGTGGGGACTCTTTTGTGTTAATAAAAATAAAAATGTGAATTTTAAAATTAAAACTTTACCTACAATTTCAGTTTCTTTTTTATTTGACTGGCTTAAAAAAAATCAAAGTTCTTACTGAAAAGTGCTCTTTTTGTAATTTATATATTTTCTCTAATATCATTCTAATATACTCTCAGATTTCCTCTTGATATTCAACAATCTTGGATCGTTTTATTTAATTAAGAAATTTTAAATTATTTTACCCTTTTTGAAAATTAACTATTTGAATGTTTTTATTCGACTTGTAGATAAAATACACACCTTCACATACCATTTCATTAAGATCATCCTCAAAAGATTTAATAAAAGAATGCTATCATATATTTATACCCATTTTCTAAGGTCTTTTAAAATTTTGAAATTAATGCAGAAGAGAACGGCTTGATCATTAGAATAGTTTGTGATTTCTTTTTCCTATTCAATAACGAAATTCTTGCTAGCGACAAGTTTCTAGAAATATTGATATAATCAAAGTCAAATATTTGACTATTTTTAATGAATACATTTTTTTAAACGTGAATTCTTAGGGGGTATTATTATCGGAAAATATAGCTTTTCCAGGCCTCAGACAACATTATTTGTCTTTTATTATCAGCTTTCCGTAATTATTAAATTTACTTATAACGTTTATTTGTATAAAATTAGAAAAGAGATTTTTCCACTCAATAGCTATTTCCTATATTTACGAAGTAGTAATATTTGTTGTTTTCAAATAATATCTTTCGTATAATTCGCTCAAAATCGTTTCGAAATCTAAAGATAAGTGATTTTAATTCTGATATTTTTTCAATACGATTCTTAATTTTGAAGTGAATTTTATGAATTCTTGTTGTAGAGTATAGTAATATATATATATATATATATATATATATATATATATATATATATATAATATTTTTCTTGAAAAACCCAAAATTGTTTTGAAAAATCCCCAAAACAAGAATTAATATTTGAGAGCTGGGACCTAAAGGTTTCACGGAGGAGGGTTTTCCACAGAGGAATATTGGACTCGTGTCATTTCAAATGAAACACTACCTACAAATTAAAAGTTAACAAAAAAACCCAAATCAGAAACTAGTGAATAAATAAGACTATATAAATAAAATTATGAGGTTAATTTTATTTGAATTTGAAAGTTATGGATTGTTTTTTTTTTTAATGTAAGTAACTGGAAGAATCTTGTTTGTCTGATATTTTTTACTCAATTAATTTTCTTCCAACATTCAATTGCCATCTCATATTTCATTAGTATTTCAATAAAATGTCTTTGCATAATCGCGTTGCACTCTATTAGTGAACACAAATTACCAATATTTTGTGCTAACCATAATCCTACTATATTATTTAGTGTTAAACACAAACCTATGATATTATTTACTGAGGAACGATAGCCATTTACATCATTTAGTGATAATCACAATTTAACATCACTATTAGTGCTTAGTATAATTGTATTATGTAACAAGTGCTTAACGATATCAAAATGTGTTATTTAGTCCTGGACATAATCGAATTATTTATTTACTGATAAACACAGTCTGTGATATAATATAGTGCTCATCATAAACATAACTTGTTTATTTATTACTTTTTAGTGCTCAACACAAAATAATTAAATTCAATCCATTAATATTATTTATTCTGAACGTTATCGGATTTTAGTATTTTAAACTGATCACGATTGAATGAAACTATGTAGTGCTGAATAAAATAAATTGAAACACGTTAACACAATTGCATTCTGTTATTCGGAGCAGAATGCATTCAATATGTTTTATTTTATACTGAACATGAAAGAACTATATAATTTAGCGCTTAACAAAAAATTTATTATTTAGTTCAGGGCATAATCGAATTTTTTTTCTTTAGTGATGACCGCAATATATTATATTATTTAGCTCTCAACATAATCTATTATATTATTTAGTGCTGGCTAGAATTAAACTGAACCACTTAGTTCTGAACATAATCAAATTGCAATATCTAGTTACGGGGATAAACAGAATTTACTATTTAGTCCTGAAGATAATAGAATCATATTTTTTAATACTGATAACAATTGAATAATACTAATTAGATCAATAAGTCTACGAGTATATATAAATGCTGATTAGAGTGAATACGGAAGCAATATTATAATTTAGTGCTGAATATATTCGAATTATATTTTTTATAATGAAGATAGTTGAATTATATAATTAATTATCGTATTAAATCGAATAATAGTATTCAGTGACTAACGCAGTAGAATTTTACTTATAAGTGCAGAAAATAATAGAATTATGCAGTTTAGTGCTGAACAAAAGTGTATGCATCTATTTAGCACTGAATCCAATCCAATCATACACTTCTGGAAGCTATCGAATTGTTTTATACAGTTTTGAATATAATGGTACAATGCTAATTAATTCTGTTGAAAATAGAATTGTATCATTTAGTACTAACCAGCTATTTAATTTTCACTCGTATTATGTTATTTAGTGTTGAACAAAACTTAATTCTGTATTTATTACGAAAAGGATTTTTTTTTCAAAACATGTGTCATGGGCAGATAATGCAACAATATTCACAGTAAACTTCTAATTAAAACGAAGAATGCCACCTGGGCAAATAGGAATTTACTTAGTGACGAAATCCTGGGGGTGCTAAACCCTGTAGATAACCCGCCCTTATTAGCCATAGTAACAAAAAGTTTACTTTAATAAATAATAATAATAACAAAGAACTGCATCCTTATGCCTTATTTTTTGCAAATTAAGGGACCATAATACATATGTTTTTATATTTATCATATAACTAGTATTGATTTAAGTGATTTTTGCAATTAAAGGATGACGTGATTTAGTTTTTTAAATAACAAAAGCTTTGTCACTATTTTTGAATAATAAACTCATTCAACAACCATAATGTTCTTTTTTTATGTGTTAAAACGTTTGATTATTTTATGGATTCTTAGATAAGTGTACAAAATTAATTTCATTTGTCATCCAAAAGCAATTGAGAAGAAAAATTGTATTGGGAGAACTCCAGTGAGACGAAATGTATTTATAAAAATTTATTATTCCATTATAGCAATTTATTTTTATTTGGGTATA